>ML685883.1:582657-646936 GCA_007922175.1 Pelusios castaneus
GCCATTTACTTCTACTTCCCCGATCAATTCTTCTCTGTTTGTGAGCAGTAGGTCTAGAGGTGCAAGGCCCCTAGTTGGTTCCTCCAGCATTTGTACTAGGAAGTTGTCCTCAATATTGTCCAAAAGCTTCCTGGATTGCCTCTGTTGTTTCATAGAGATATTATGACCTTTCACTTGATTTCTCTGACTTTCCAATAGATATTTGTTAAATCTTCCACAACCACCTTAAGCAATTTATTCCAGAGCTTTACAAGCCTTACCTTGTTATCTTCACACACAACGGCACCTCATCTTTACCCAATCTATAGGGCTCAAGGCATACCCTCGTTAAGGCACTCCCACTCTTTCCCAGTTCATAGGGCTCTGTGGGAAAGGCACCTACCCTTACCCAATTCACACTCTAGGGCTCAGGTTCACCCATTTCCAGTCTGTTGAGATTAGAGTTTAACCTTGTTAATTTAACTATCCACTACTTAAAATTTACACTGGGTAGGGAGAGGGAGAGGGAGCCTTGGCTCCCCAAACTATGGGAGCTGTGGCTTCCCTTCAGGAGAGCCAGCTGCGCAGGGCTGGCTCTCCTTGGACAAGGCGCTCATGGCTTCCCGGGAGAAGGGAGCCGCCGGGGGTCCCCAGCCAGGGCTCCAGCGGGGAGGGAATCTCTCACTGGGGCTGGGGAGCCCTTCTCCCCAGGACCACGGCTTCCCAGCCAAAAAGGAGTCGCAGCTCTTCTTGCTGGGAAGCCGTGGGTCCGAGGAGAAGGGAGCAGGAGCTCCCTCGGGGACAAGGGAGCCATGCGGGGCTCCCTTGTCCCCCTGCCCTAGGTCAACTTATGCAATAAGTCGACTTAGGGTGTCCACACTGGCTTAAGTCAATTTAACAAATTGTCAAGCCTGAAAGTCGACCTAAAACTAGGTGTAATTAAGTCAACTTAAGCTTTCCTTAAGTCGACTTAAGAAACCGCTTAAGTCGACTTAAGGAAAGCCCAGTGTGGACAGGGAGTAAGTTAGGTCGATTAAAGCCTGCTTACGTCGACCTAACTTGTAAGTGTAGACACATCCTACGAGTGCTTGTCTAGCCGAGTTATGCCAGCAGGAGCGAGGTCTCCTGCCAACATAATAAAACCATCTAAACAAGCGGTGGTAGCTATGTTGGCAAGAGAGCGTTTCCCACTGACATAACACTGTCCACACAAGCACTTATGCCAGCAAAACTTATGTCACTCAGGGTTTGTTTTTTCACATCCTTGAGCAACAGAAGTTTAGCCAGAATAAGTGCTAGTATAGACAAGGCCTTACCAATAAAGTCAACTGGATTCCAGTGATCACCACAACAGGGTGAACCATTATATTTAGCATATCTGAAGGCAACCCCCCCCAAAGGTGTTTCCTCCAAGAGTGATGTGCTACATTTGCAATAATTTTCATATCAGAGTGATTTCTGTATTATTATGTTGCACTTTAATAAGTATTTGCTCTCTTCTCTGTGCAACATATTGTAAATGTGAGTTAGGGCTTGTCTATACTGGCACTTATGTCAACACTATTTTTGTCACTTGGAATGTAAAAAACACCCCACTGAGTGACGTACATTTTGCTGGCATAAGGGCTAATGTGGACCACACTATGTCAGCAGAAGAGCACTCTTCCATGGACATAAGTGATGCCAGCAAAACTTATGTCACCCAGGGATGGTTTTTTACACCCCTGAGCGACAGTAGTTCTGCCAGCATGCACCAGTGTAGACAAACCCTTTGGAAGCTTTTCCTATTGTTCAACCTAAACCATCCTTGCTACAATTTAAGCCCATTTCTTCTGGAGTACAGGCTTCAATAGGAGAGTTTCTCACCTCCCTGGGCAGCTGTGGCTATGCTGATGGGAGAACCCCTCTCATCAACATAGCACTGTCTACACCAGGCCCAATATAACTACCAGGGGTGTGGATTTTCTACACCCCCTGAATGACATAGTTATATTAACATAAGTTTGTAGTGTAAACCAAACCTCCATGTCTATACTTAAAACACTATGCCTCGTCACTGCAGCATTTTAAGTGTACTTAAATGTAACTGTATACTACTAATGCTAACTGGGCAGCAGTTCTCCAGTTAGTATGAAAGCCACCTCCTCAAGACGTGGTAGCTAGGCTGATGGAAGAATTCTGTTTACACTAAGAGTTAGTTCAGTATAGTTATGTCTCCCAGGGACAGCCCTGAGCTATAGCTATATGCTATATATATGTATAGCTAATGTAGCTATACCAATGTAAATTTCTAGTGCAGATCAGGCCATGCGGTGCTCAGAGATCACATGAAAGCTGTTGAGGCTGGTACTGCACAGGTAATGTACTTATCAAACCTAATTCAGAATGAAAATGGGATTGCAATAGAAGTATGCAGTGGTTAAAGTAAGGGGGAATGCACCGGAACTCAGTTCCAGGGCCCACAAATTTGAGGGGCCAGAGTTCCAGGGCCCCTAAAAATAGAAAAATCCGGCAGAACACATGTTCCACCCTGCTCTGGTTGCTGGCAGGTCCTACGCACCACCGTTGTAAATCAGAATACTTAACTGTGTTATGCAGTGTTTGCTAGTTTGTGACAATAATTGCTTTAGACATAAACGTCATATAAAATTATAAATATTTTTATGGAGCAATAACCGATGCATGTGGTACTGAGAAGTGGTTGCAAATGCCTACCTGGGCTGTGGCCCACACATGCATGAAGGGGACCCAGACAATACGGGAAAGGGGCCCGGAGATTAGGAGGGTTCCGGGGCCCGTCAAATTATACTTTAACCATGGGAAGTATGGCAATCTATTTTTGACCAGAGGGCTTATCTATACCAGTGCTTGTGTAAAAAGCACCCCACTGAGCAACACAAGGTTTACCAGCATACGGGCTAGTGTAGACTGTGCTATGTCAGTGGAAGAGCTATCCCGCCAACATAGCTACCATCCTTCATTTAGATGGTTTTATTATGCCAGCGGGAGAGAGCTCTCCTGCTGACATAATGTGGCTAATACTAGTGTTTGTCCCAACAAAACTTGTTGCTCAGCGGGGTGTTTTTTTCACCCAACATTTTGCCGACACAAGCACCAGTGTAGACAAGACCAGCGCTGGGGAAGCTGAGTAGGGTTTGTTTTACCAATGCAAATACCTTTCACTAGCTGCTTAATAGATATGAGCTGCATGAGTTAAGGACTTAAAATAAGAAGCAGCTCTTAGGAGTAAGATTTGACTGTGTTTTCACACGGCTGTCCTTTATGTTATTGAATTAGGCATTTGAATTATGCATGAATCAACAGTAATAAAATGGATTAACTTCTCTTGGTAACTGAGTTGACAAAAACAAGAGTCCTGTGGCACTTTTAAAGACTAACAGATTTATTTATCGCATGAGCTTTCGTAGGAAAAAATCCCACTTCGTCAAAGCATCTGACGAAGTGGGATTTTCTCCCATGAAAGCTCATGCGATAAATAAATCTGTTAGTCTTTAAAAGTGAAACAGGACCCTTGTTGTTCTTCTGCAATAAACTAACATGGCTACCCCTTTGCCCCTTTGGAACTTGAGCTGAGAAGGGGGCTTTGTTCCTGCCTCAGGCCAGATGGGGCTGGCTGTTGAGATTTGGGCCCCCTGTGCAGTTAAATGCAGGGGTGCCTTAGAAATTTCAGCTTAAGCCCCTCTTTTGTCATTTGCGGGCCTGAAAAGGAGAAACTATTGCAAACGGCAAGAATAAGACCCACAGCACATGGACCCTCTGCCCAGAGCCAGACATAGGGACTCTCAGAACCTGCTCGGGTGAGCTGCCCCCGCGCGACCCGAGTTGCTGCCAGCACCAAAGATGGCGGCCGAGATTGACATTGAGGCCGAGCGGCGCCGCAGCGGAGGCAGCTTCCGCCCTGCCTCAGTCAGGTGGCCGCTGCTGCCTGGCCTCGGCAGCGGAGTTGCCGGGCTGGCTGCGGAGCCCTGGCTGCCACTCGGGTCCACTTCGCGGTAGCTACGGCCGGGCTGACGCTGGACGCGATGCGAGGCCCGGCGGGCGGCGAAGCGGAGCCCGAGGACGACGGGGCGGACCGCACCCCGCTGCTGGGCGAGTCCCAGCGCGGCACGGGTGAGAGCCGGCTGGAGTCCAGGCGCCGCGCCCAGCACTTGTCCCGGCCGGGCTCGCTCCCGCGACTGGGCAGCGCGCGAGGCGGCCTCGCGTTGCCGTGGAGCCGGAGACGCGGTGCGCCGGGCCCAGGGGGCTACGGAGGCAGGGGGCGGAGCGCCCCGGCCGGGTAGCGGGAGCGGCTTGCCCCTGACCAGCCGAGAGTCTGGGGAGCCGGGGGGCTGAGGGGTTCCTCTCTGCCTGTTCTGCTTCCCCGGACCCCAAGAAGCGGCGTCTCCGGTCTCAGGCACCTGCCTGCCGTGCCCCGGCTCCGGACAGGGCATTCCTCTTGCGGCCGGCATGGGTGTTCCGGGCTGGGCGCCCCCCGGGGGTTGCAAGGTGCTCAGCACTGAACAGATGCTTTGCTTGCTCATTGCTGTCTCTGCGGAGGGGGCGGTCTGTTGGGGCAACTCTTCCAAACTTTTCCCCTGACGCAGTGGGATTTCCTCCCGCAAAAGCTCATGCGGTAAATGTGTTAGTCTTTAAAAGTGCCACAGGGCTCTGTTGTTCTGCAATAGGTTAACACGGCTACCCCTTTGAAACCTTTCCCCTGTGACACTCTCCAGACTGTGGTCCTGTTAGTCTAGTTCAACAAAACAAACAAAGAGACCTCTGGCACTTTTAAAGACTAGCACATTTATTTATTGCTTAAGCTTTTGTGGGCACAATCCCATGTCATCAGATGCACGAAATGCAAACTGTCATATGCTGGGAGTATATATACATACAGAGAAGGTCACAAGGGCAAATCAAACATCTGTGACACTAATGATCATGGAGGTGAATGTAGCCTCCTTTAGGATCACACAGGACCCTGCTCATTTCTCCAGCCTGCTAAGTCACTTTCAGGGAACTGATGTTTCCTGCAATGCTCCAGATCTTTTTAAAGGTTTCCCATCTGAAACCAAATCCCTGTTTCTGAAGCGTTTCTCCATCATGGCAGTCTCAGTCTTCACCTGAATCTGTGGTCTTTTGTGCACTAGTTGCTATATGGGAGAAATATGTTGTGGTTTGGTTGTGCATACAGATGAAAAAACAGTAGGATGCATGAAGTCAAGAGCAAAGGTGGTCTTAGAGAATGAGGCAGGAGAAATAAATCAGTGCTGTCCCTTTCAGCAACATTCTTTTAATAATTTTTCATTTTTGTTTAAAATGTATCATAACACATTACAGGCACCAGCTTTTGTGTTAAATATTGTACAAGTATATGGTAGAAGACAGTTTCTATATCAAAGCCTATACAATCTTGGTTGGTCCTTGACCTTGTAAAGACTTACATGTATGCATAACTTTAAGTACATGGCTGGTCCTGTTGACTCAAAGAACATGCACAAGTCTTTGCAGGATCAGGTATTAGATTGTAAACACTAATGTGTGGGGAAAAGCATGCAAATAGATTTCAAGAGAAGAGGAAGTTAACAGAATTGGGCAAAAACCAGACTTTTTTTCCTGTTTGTTGACAGTTTCAGAAAGTTAAAGAGAAATGGTTTGGGATTGAACAAAATGTTACGTTTTGACAATGTTTTGTTTCAGTTTTGAACATTTTTAAACATATTTGATTTTAAAACAGAAAACTAAAAGTTTTGAAACAGTTCTAGTAACTAATACAACCCCATGTCTTTTAATAGCTGAACTGTGAAGACAACCTGTAGGCACAGACTAGATATATTGGGAGGGGGAGGATAGGGGCTTGCTTGCTTGCTTGCTTATGGAGACAAATAAAGAGAATTAACACTTCATCTGGCTATTAACAGCTTAATGAGTCGTGCCCTCCCTCCCCCCAAGAAGTCATGGTGTAAGTTAGTTTTGGTGGTAGTTCCATTCATAAGAGGTGTATGGAATCAAGTATGGTGCTTACGGGCATACCAGATGGGCATGTGATCAGAGCTTGCTGACAATGCTAAAACATGTGGCTTTCTATTTGTCAGTTGTTAAAGCAATACATTCTTAAGCTTGCACAATGTGTCATGTTCTAGTGAGTGGCTCACCTCACCCACAGGAACAAATACAATTGAACAACATCCTTAAACTGCAAAAGTATCAGGGAACTTTCAGTGCAGACTTCACTGTTTACAAAAGAAGGTGGGAGGGGAGGAAAAAAAACTAGCTGAAAGAGAGAAAGCATGTGTTTGAAAGCAACAGAAGTAGAAGCTGAAGGCACTGGTCAAGGTAAGGAATTGAACCTTGTCTCCCTGCATTGGACTCTTCTGTGGATTTGTTTTAGTTTGTGTTCTTCCTATTCTTAATCGTTGTAAAAGGTGGTGATGAGAATGGGATGTATCTTAGTAAGTTCTAGCTTTCTATGCTTTTCCTACTTGATTGAGCATTCTTTGATAATGCATCTACCTGTTGATCTATATGTTGAGTAGTTTACAAATTAAGATTGTGTGGTGGAAGCGTATGTTTATTACATTCACTCATTTTAATTCCCTAGATTTTTGTATAGTGCATTCATTTTTCAGAAATCCTTTCTAAATGAAGAATAATAGAAAATCAAATTACACTACTGAATAGAGTGTTCGGTCATAAAAAAAAAATATGGAGCTTCCATTACTATCATTCGTTTAACCTTTGTACATCTAAAGTATTAATAATGTTGTATAAACATATTTAGCCATAATTGTACTCATTCTTCAGAAACTATCATGATCAGTCAATTTACATTGAGGATCTATTGCTTCCTAAGCAATTTGAGGGAGAATAAAGGTGCTTGACTAGTTTTGCACATTGAATACTGTCTGAATAATTTAAGTACCCAGTAAATCTCAATTGTACCCCTTGCTGTCTTTTAAAAATGATAGTGCCTCTTTTAAATACTGTTGAAGACAAGATTTTCAAAATTATCAGATCCTGGTAAAGACGGACCTGTATTTATCTTTTGCACACTAGTTTTAGTTTTTTCTTTTGACATTTAAATTTTTAATACATGCAGAAAAAGAAGTGATCAGTATTCACCAGCATGTGCCCCTCTTACCATACTAGATGATGCCCACAAAGTAGTGTGCACTGGTATGTCTTCAGAGCATGTGTCATACCTATTGTATAACTTTAATTATTCACTACTGTAATCCATTGTTTTTGAGAAAGCAGGTTTAGGGTTCCTGTGCTTCCTCTGATACTTTTAGTTCTGGAAAAGTTGCTTTTAAGGTCTAGCCACACAACAGCTGATTTTCAACCTATGCTTGTATTTCCCATTCTTTGTATGATTGATTAGTCCCTGTTCTGACCTAATAGCTATGCTTTTGAATATGAGTAAATTTTGGCAGGAGGCATAAATTCAACTTACCTTTAAAGATGCATATCTTAGAATTCCTTAGTATTTATTCTACTCTGTATCAGATAAGTTCTTAAGTGATCCATAATTCAGTCTTCTACAGATGCAGCCTCTTCTGGACTTCTTACCAAAAAATATTTGTTTCAATGTTTTCTTGAACGGAAATACATTCATTTTTGTCTTTTGATCTCAACATGTATCAGCTGTTTTGTTTCTACCACTGTCATTACTGTAGTTGTCCAGTTCATAAATTAAGGTTATTTTTGTTGCATATCAGGAATCTTATTTCTTTAACTGCAACTAGTCCATATTTGGGAAATCAAACTACTATATGTAGAGCAGGTATGGTGTTTACCTTAAAATTAAAGGTAGGGAAGGGAAGGTGCAGATTGGATTATAGCTTTACTTTCCAGGAGTTAGGTGTAAGTCCAAGTCCAGAAGTCCAAAGATTCACTATCTGCTTTTAAGGATTTCTATAATTTCCACACATGCTTTCACTGGGTCCACTAGTTTGTTAGGACTCATCTACACTGGAGATGTTCTTCGATTCTAGCCACTGGTGGAAAAACCTGTAATGTAGACAGGTTATGCCACAGCTTGCTACAGTATACTTTATTGCAACTTAATATGTGCACCTAGGCTTCAGAGTTCCGCCTCACACCTCTGAGACATCATTAACCCCTCCACTGTTAATGCTCCCCCTTTCCATATGGAAAGGATTCACATCTCAAAGAATCCTATGGACTGCCCCCTACCACACATGGAGCTATCACATATGGAATCCTCACAAACCCATGCTCTGTGGCTGTAGAAAGCCTGAATTAACCAATGTGCCCAGATTGCACTTCTGCAGGGCACCTGACTACCTGGCTGGTATTCCTAGCTGCAGTGTGCTGGTGATTTTTTTTTTTTTTTTTTTCACTTGTAAGTTACAAGTGGAAAAAACCTCTGGCAGGTCAGGCTGGTTGTGAGGGGGCCCTTGGGAGGGGTAAAAAAGATGTTCTGAATGCTGGTAGTGGGATCAGGGTGGTTGGGGAGAACAGGAGAATAAGGATGGAATTACTCAGATGCCTGCTGACAAAGTGGGGCTTCACCCATGAAAGATCATGCGAAAAATAAATTCATTAGCCTTTAAAAGTGCCACAGAACTCCTTTATCATATTAGTATTGGAGATGTGCAAGGCAGAATCCAGCTTGACTTCCAGATCCAAGGCTGAGCTCAACTGAGAGTTAGAAATCCCACCTTGTTACCTACAAAGAAAACACCCAGAGCAAAATTTGAAAGCTGTAGCACTTCCTGGAAGCTCTAGAGATGTGAGACATGTGGAACCCCCATTTTGTAGCATCACTTGAGGAGTATCTGTTACTTAAGTCACAAAGGGAAGCAGGCTAGTGTGCACATTTTCTGGTGTATAACATACTTGCCACTAATCTTGAATTTCTGAATTGTGAAGTTTCAGTTTGAATAACCACGTTTCAGAAGACTATTTAATCCATTGTAACCATATTGTTAAATCCTCCTTTTAAAAACCATGCACCACATATAAACTTGAGGTCAGCCCTTTGATCAATAGGTATTTGGGCTCTTAATTACCATTAATATATGCAGAAGAGTTACTACACTTATACAGTTCGCATATCAGCAGGGAACTAGATAAACATTTCTTTCCACTCCTACCTAATCACTCAGTATCTAAAATAAGTATTTCGGGATAAATAAACTTGTTTTCTAATTACCTTTATACATAAATATCTAAATTATACTGACTAAAAATGCTGTTAATCCCTTTTGGAACCATGTAACTTTTTTAAACATCTGTTGTTTCAGTGCCTGCATGCTGCTCCGCTCGCTACAATTTGGCGCTACTGGCCTTTTTTGGATTCTTCGTCCTGTATGCATTACGTGTGAATCTAAGCGTTGCTTTGGTAGACATGGTAGAAACTAATGTAAGTTTAGCAAAGAATACAACTTCCAAGGTGTGTCCAGAACATTCTTCTGCCTTAAGCATCCCTCGGAATACAACGGTAGGATTTAATATATATTTTCTAAAATATGTGATATTATTTTCAACAATGTGCTGTGATTGAATTTTTTTATCATGTTGAACTGCTCTATTAATGGTAGGAGAGCTGTGTGCTGTTTTGTTTGGGTTTTGAGGGGGTTTTTTCAGTGGGTTTGTTTGTTTGTTTTTTAAAGCAGATGTCTCATAATACAGATTGATTCTTTTAGAGCTATTTTGAGAACTAAAACACTTAGATTAATAGCATGTGTATTCTAAGGGATAGACTGTATCACATCCTTTCTAACCTGTACTTTGCACAATGACAACTCTTACTTTGTAGGTCTAATATGACTCCCTCTGAATAGTGTGTGAGAAGTTTTTCTTGTTATATCTGCATCAGAGCATTTGAGAATTCGTTGGCTTTGCCATATTATTAAGATGGGTCTGCTTTTAAGATCTTGACTTTGTATGAAATTTTATTTTAATGATAGGGACAAGTTTCATTCCATCTTTACTCTGTAGATAATCTTTTTCTCCTTACTTGTGATATCTCTTAACGTACTAGTTGGTCCTTCATATCCATTTCCCCTCCTTTTTTTTTTCCCCTCCCCTCTCTCCGACCTCTGAAACTACCTTCCCTGATCTGTTTATAAGAACTATATTGATTTTTCTCTTCTATTTACTGGTCTCTTCCATGTTTATACTTTTTTTTCCATTCTCCCCTGGAACACCCATTTGCCAAGCCATCTCTCTTCACTGAAGCTCTTCCTATAAATTTTATTATATTGCCTATGAGAAATGAGTTGATGATTTACAAAAAATAAAATTCAGGGCCCATGAAAATGTGCACATGTTTTAATCAGCAATTGTGCATCTTGTTAATGCTAAACTCATCCTGACACTACTTTTCCACCTTTTTGGCTCATTTAGGACTTCTAAATTCAGACATAAGTCAATAAAGATTATAAGCTGTTTGGAGAAGGGAGTAGGTCTCTCCATTTCTATGAAGTGCTTGGCGCACACTTAGATGCTCAGAAATAATGATGATCCAGAATTTCTATGAGTCATGCACCCCAAAACCACCACCTCTGCATCTGTCAGTGCTCTTCCTTCTCCACCTCTCTGGTCTCTGCTTTTACCACTCTGTCCTCCAGCCTTCTGCTAAGGTTTGTCTGCCCATCATGCTACTCTGATCTTTCTCTCGTACACACACTAGTGCATCCCTGTTCCTTCTTGAATTTGATATAATCACCACATTCTCCACTTTATAGCCTTGCTGCTCCCTTATACAACTATCTGCTTTTCCCACTCCCTATATGCTTTCCTTTCCTGCTCTCTCTTTGTATTTTGGCTGGCATCAGGCTACCCTATTCCAAAAACTGTTGGCCTTTAGTAAAAGCCAAGATGAAATGCAGTGAGACCCTCAGAGTTTAGCAATCTAGGACTTAATAATGAACCACGGTTTAATTGCATTCTTTGTTAATATAAAGTATGATGCAGAAAGAGTACTAGTTAAGTCCTTTTTCTTTTTTCTTCCTCAGGGGAAAAAGTATTCTTGGGATGCAGATACTCAAGGATGGATCCTTGGTTCCTTTTTCTATGGCTACATCATTACTCAAGTCCCTGGTGGATATCTTGCAAGTAAAGTAGGAGGGAAGCTGTTACTGGGATTTGGCATCTTGGGTACTGCTGTCTTCACTCTGTTCACCCCCTTAGCGGCAGACTTGGGGGTTGGATACCTCATAGCAGTCAGAGCCTTGGAGGGGCTCGGTGAGGTAATTGTTCTTTTTGCCTTAAAATGTGACAATACCTTCCTGAGGAGCTGTCAATATAATTCTCCACAGTAAATGGGTCTTATGAGGATCATTGTCATGGGTACATAGAGGGGGAGTTTCTGTGGAGGGCTGTTATTTTGATGGGTGGAGGAGGCAATATCAGTAAGCTGCCTAATTTTACTTCTGTGTTTTTTGAACAATTTTTTCTTAAAAATCCCCTCTACTCTTAGTTTATAACACTTGCTTAGTTAGGGTGAGAAATTCACCAAATTGTTTCGTGTTAACCCTTAATCCAAATCAGAGTAAGTTGCTGTATCAACAGAGTTTTGTTGTTCTAGTTTGAGAAGTCAAGGGTTAAAAAGGAAGTTGTTTTATTTGTATCCTCTTCATCCACAAAGCATATTCAGTTATAGAGTTAAGAACAAGCAAGAAATTGAATTCTGCCTAACTGTTCAATGTGCCTCCTGTGTGCATTTTTTGTCAAAAAACTTCTCGTTGATTCATGAGTCTAATAGGTTGCGCTGCTGTTTTGAAGTATGTGACCTGATTGACACACAAAAGATTTAGTAGATAATTCTGGAATTATATTTTGCAATAAAATAAAAAATTGTTTTCCAGGGTGTTACCTTTCCTGCTATGCATGCCATGTGGTCATCTTGGGCTCCGCCTCTGGAACGCAGCAAGCTGCTTAGCATTTCATATGCAGGTGAAAGACAATGCAATATCTAGATTGATATCGGGATTATAAATCTTTAGTCTATAAACAATTTTTAAACAAGTCATGTACAGAATTAAAAAAAAATATTTATCCTTATTGTTAGTTACTGTTTCAGTGTCTTTTCTCAAATATCTCTATGGGATGACATAAGAAAATAGCCCATAATAACAAGATAATGATTATCCTTATTGTTTGCTCCATACATGAAAGTACAGTGCAGTACAACTTGTCTCGCTGGTCTTAAGACATTGTGACAGAATTATGTTTTACAAGATGATGCAAACAATTACTGAAAATTATGCTGTAATGATGCTGTATAGTAAATAAACTAAAACATTCAGGGATCAAGGAGGAAAGAAAGTCACAGGCAAGAGTAAAAAGAGAGAATTTTTTAGAGTTGATAGAGTCCAAAGAAATTGATGAAGTTACAGTGGCATAAACTAGGTGTGTAAGAGGAGAATCAGACCCTAAATTGCCAACCCCACTAAATGGGGAAAAACTGTGCTGGATAAGATGCCTTAAATGTGGATTCAGAGAACGATCTGTTTCTTCCTTGCTCACATTTTCATTGCAGTCCTGTGATTTTGGGGCTCATTTTCTTTTGTCAGCACTTACTCAAAATAATATATATTCCCTATTTAAATGTTCATGGAATTATTATTTTGACATGTGTTTTATGTGAATTATGTGTTCTTTAATTAGGCAGTTTGTAACAGAAACTTTCTTCCAAAGTGGACATGATCATATCTTCCAGTATTGTCCTATTTCACCTAGAACACAGTTCAGTTTACACTGTTTTCACTTTTTGACCTGTCAGACGAAAAGGTCAGCACAATGATATCTGCTGGGTTCAAACTATGGTTGGAAAGGGATTGTGTAAAAATGATATGTTGAATTCTGTACTGATCATCTTTAAACAGTTTGCAGATTAGATTTCTTTAGTTTATAAATATTATGATGGCTTTTTGTTTTTCAAACTGCCATCTGTTCCAACTGAATCTTGGATTGGAAAGTCGAGAAAGGTTCTTTCCCACTCAGGAATCATCACCGATAATAGGTTTGCACATGAAATTCTTCTGTTACCTACGTGTTCCCAATGAAGTTAATGAGAAAACAAACAAAGAATCTGGTGGCACTTTTAAAGATGAACAAATTTATTTATCGCATGAGCTTTCGTGGAAGCAAATCCCACTTCGTCAGATGCTTGAAAAAGCTCATGCGATAAATTAATTTGTTCGTCTTTAAAAGTGCCACTAGACTCCTTGTTTGCTTTGCTGGACTAGACTAACACAGCTACCCCTTTGGAGCTTGAAGTTAATGGGGTTTGTCTTGCATAAGTGAGCAGACATTGGCCCTGTCAATGGAACCTACTTAACAGTTCTGTTCATGATGGGAGTACTGTACAGCTTTCACATTCATAGCAATGCTGTCTTTGCAGGTCTAACTGCAGTTGTAAGAGCAGTAAAAACTCACTCTGGGAGTCAGTAGCTGTGACTCAGAAGAGTAGTAGGGAACGGATCTTTGAGTAAGAAAGGAGTGCTTCTTTTTATACTGTCACTTTTCAAAGTAGAACTGTGTTTTAGTATGCCTCCATTTCACATTTGGAGCCCACCAGATATCTGTCGGAAGTCTGTAATAGAACAAGAGCTCAGTGTGTTGCTCACTCACTTTTGTAGTTCTTTCATTGGTATCATTGTTGGATGTCACGAGACTTTGCAATTCCATATTCTCATTCTGTCAGTGCAGTTGCTACTATTGTACTTTGTTGTCCTTCATTGAAATGACAGCCCTCTAGTAGTGGTGATAATATTTATCTGCATACTTCCTTAAGGGTAAATCAATTCAGCAACAACAAAATCCTACTGGTAATTCCACTCACTGTTTTCTTGGATCAACCCATATGCTGCTCAACTGTGTAATTATTTTTCAATTTGCCATTGCAAACTGTTTTCTTCTAGGTACACAGCTTGGAACAGTTGTGTCTCTTCCATTGTCTGGATTTATTTGCTACTATGTTAACTGGATTTACGTATTCTACATCTTTGGTAAGTATTTGGGTTCTTTAAATTCTAAACATGCTCATCTAGTGAAAGCTTTCCTTTTGCATTTCTGTAACACCTCTTACCTGAGGATTCCAAATAAGTGATCAAATACTTCTAAAGATGTGGTTATTGATATTCTGGAGCTGCTGATGCAATGACATTTTCTGTCACGGGAAATCTGGAGGCACTTTACCCTGCTTTACAAAAACAAGGGCTTCCTGAGGAAAAACTCCCAGAGAAAATATGAAGTTTATTGTTAGAATGAAAATGTGTTTATTAACATTCAGGTCCAAACAAAACATTTAAACATTGCTAGCCTGTTGCTTGATTTCCCCCCAACTTCCCTCAAAAAACTGCTTCCTTTAATACAAGGTAATTCCTGTAGGAGGCTGTCTAAATTGTTCCCTCAGTAAGTGAACTTGTCCTCAAATTGGGTTAAATGCTGGTATCCCGCAAGTGGTCTGAGGTCAACCAGTATAGGAGAACCTAGGACTTGAATTTCTTATTTTCTGTGTGAAATTGAGTTAATTTTGAACTCTGTAATAAACATACACTTCTTATCTGAAGACCTTCTCAAACATAACTTGCATGTGTTCTGTGTTCACAGTGTGAAACTCAATAGCATTTCACTAGCAAAGCCACAGGGGTTAATCTAGGCCTTCACTAAGGCACTGGTCTACACTAGACTATTTTGTTTGAAAAAGGTCAGCTTTTTTTCCAGCAAAACAGTGCTGGGGTACACACTGCAATCACCCACCTGCCAACAAAAATGCCTTGTTTTTTTCTACAAAGCAATACCATTTAAACATTTTTTTTAGATTTAAACAACAGAGGATCACTTTAGGCATTGCTCTTGGTTATATTGCTGGAAAGGGCCTTCAGACTCCCACAGTGCTCATTCTAACCATTCTAACCGTTTGAACTCAGCTGTCTGCATCTCCCCTTTCAAAGCCCTGGGAAGTTTTCAAATAACTCGCTGTGGAGAACTCACTCCACAGCAGCAGCAAACACAGTCCTGCCTGCCCTAAACTTCAGGGAGAGGTGTGTAACTCCTGATACGCTGTGCAAAGCTGGGGGTGGGGGGGACTGTGTCCTCCTACCCCTGTGGGTATACCAGACCAGTCTCTGCTGAGCTGAGGTGGGAGGACAAGGGACACCTTCTCTGTGCAGCAGTTCCTGCCTCAGGATTGGTTGCTTCCAGCTGCTGCTGATCTGAACTTAAAAATGCAGCCTGCAGGCACGCTCACCAACCTTCAACACACACTATCTCTGTCTCACCTGCTCCCCAGCCCTCCTCACACACACGCTCTCCCTGTCACACACTCCTGTGGGTTTCTTGTGTTTGTGTTTAGCAATTTCAGTTTGGACAAGGCAATTTAAAAGTGGCTGTCAAGCTACTAGGATGTCCATGGAATGATGGGATTCAGAAACCTTTGTCATGTGGTGCTGTGCCTGCCCCGTGAGGCAATGCAAACCCTTCCGAAAGCACTAGGCATGCAGTTGCACAGTGGGATAGCTACCCACAGTGCACTGTTCCCTGTGTTGACAAAAGAGCTAGCAGTGTGAATGTACTCCACTGCCACAAGGAGACAGTGAAGACATTGGACAGCCATTTAACTAGAGCAGTGGCTGTATGCTAGCAAAACTTTCTAGTGTAGACAAGGCCTAAGGAGCGCTTTGATAAATGGGATGTAGTCCTCTTACTGAGAATCACATCCTGAAAGCTGATAGCAGCTCCGTGCGCACACCACAAGAAAAGAGAGAGTGTATTTGAAATGGCCACCACAGGTCCAGTGGTGCTTTCAACAACTCATCCCCTGCATTTGGGCTACTTAATTATCTACTTCACATTTGAGATAGGAAGAGGAGAATAAATTATGAAGTAATAAACAGCTTCTGATTTCATGTTCCTAAAAAAAAAAAAAAAAAAAAGCCAGCCCTAACCTCTGAGCGAAAAAAGAGGTTCAGAGCAGAAAAATGTGGGTAAACTAGTGGGAAAAGACCATTTTTAATTATATAAAAATAATACAATTGAGTAGTACTCTTATAGCTTCTGTGGTGGAATACCAGGAGACTATTTTAAATAGTTTATAATGTATTTATTGCTGCCATTGCCAATATTATTATTATTATTAAATAATGTTTTTGAACAAAGTGCTAGTTTACTATTTTTAGATCTAAAATGTAGATAAACTCCAATCCCTTGGGCTTTCCATAACTGTGTATCTTGTATATTTTTTATATTAAAATTATATATATTTGTTACTTCCTTCCTGTGTCATCCAAATACCTCTCCCTATAGCTATTCCATGTAGAGGACTGACAGCAGATTCACTATTTACCTTTCTACAAATAAGGTCACTTTGAAGGTATTTCCATGCTTAATATTTCATATGTATCCTTGCCCACACTAAGTGGTAAGGCCCATACTCTGTCCTCACCTACGGCTGAAGGATGGTTGGTATGAGGGTAGAGTTTGGCCCAAATGTTCTAATTCCATTTTTATTTGCTTGAGAGAATCTTTTTTCCCTTTTGTGGTTCTACGTACTTGTATCTGTGACATATCTGGGGGCTTTCTTCAACTTAATGTGCAGCTTTATTTATTTATTTTCAATGGAAGGTGTATTTGGAGTATTATGGTTCTTCTTCTGGATCTGGTTGGTGAGTGATACTCCGGAAACTCACAGGAGAATCTCTCCCACTGAAAAGGAATATATTCTTTCTTCCCTTAAAAGTCAGGTATGTAGCTTTGATGCAGCTTTTCTTATTTAAATAAGAGCAGGAGCATTCTAGATCTCAGAATAAGAAAGATTTTGTTCATAGTTGTTTGGGGTGACTTTAAATCTCTTGTTGTTGATAGTGATAAGGAGGAAGTAATTAAGTGGTTACAGGAGGACAAACATTCAGAAAAAAGTTCTGATTCTAAAACTACTTGAAATCCTTGTCAGTTTGCAATATACCATATAGAGCAACATTTTTTTTCTTGTCCTATATGTTTTTACTGCATCTTCAATGAAACCTGAATATAGAAAAAAACCGGGGGGGGGGGGGGGTCTACATACCTATTTAAAGTAATTGAGATACCCTTTGTAGTATTGGTTTCAGCTACAATGGCTTTTAAAATAGAAAGTAATGAAATATGGCATAGTAAATGGAATTGACTCCATAATAGACTTCTGAGTCTCCGTTTGCTTCCCAATTTGTCAAGTGTTCTTTAGCTTCTTTATTGCTAATCATTATAGTAAACCATTCAAGGGTTCCTGCTTACTTTGAATGTGCTCTTTAGAAGGCAAAATAATCAGATTTGGTAAGGTTCAAAATATCTAGAACAAATATTCTGAGTTTTCCTAATTATTCATCTCCATTTTCTTAGCTTTCTACTCAGAAGTCTGTTCCATGGGAACCCATGCTGAAATCCCTTCCAGTCTGGGCTATTGTTGTAGCACACTTTTCTTATACCTGGACTTTTTACACCCTTCTCACACTATTGCCTACATATATGAAGGAGATTTTGCAGTTTGATGCACAAGAGGTGAGTTAAAACAAAAATATTCCAATCGGTTTCCTCTTACAGTTCATGATGGTTTTCAGCTGTGTAGCAAAGTGATGATACGGTCTAATGTTTAGAACAGGGTACTCAGTAAGGAGACTTGGATTCTATCCCAGTTTATCACTGACATGTCATTTGCGTCCTCCACACATTGAATTTTATCTGCTAATACCCATTAAATTATTCCACAGGTACTAATATTGTTTAATTGCACTGTGTTGTGTCTCCACTATTCATTTTGGTTTTGTTCTGGCAAAGAATTTTATAAAAGGAAATGACAAACTACTAGGACAGTCAAATTCCCCCGGGGTAGCTGTGTTAGTCTATTGTAGAAAAACAGAGTCCTGTGGCACTTTTAAAGACTAACAGATCTATTTATTTATTTTAATTTGCTGTTACAGTCTGACCTGATCCTATGTCATACACTCCCCTGAATTTAATTTCCTCCCGTTCTGTAAGTTTCCCACCTTCAAAGCGTCTGACGAAGTGGGATTTTCTCCCATGAAAGCTCATGCGATAAATAAATCTGTTAGTCTTTAAAAATGCCACAGGACTCTGTTGTTTTACTAGGACAGTGAAACAGAGAAGTGGGAAAATATAATTCCTAAATAAATACTTCTTATGATTAATAGTCCAGACAGATGACGAAAGAATAACCGTACTAAAAGTAGCATGAATTCAGAGAAGAAGAGGATTCTACATGTGCAGTTAGGAAATAGTAAAGTATTAATTAATAAAACGTGTATTTACAGGACTAAAGGGATACAGCTGAGATCATATCTACACTGTAATTTTTTCTCTGCCAGGGGACCCAGTTATAGACATCATTTTCCAAATCACTTTGTTCTATTGTTTACTATAACTAGGGTGGGGAAATACATTTTCTCTAAATTTTTGTGCTTATTTTCCTTTTTCATTTGTTACTGCTTTACTTACAGTTGTTTTAATAGTTTTCCGCTGCATAATCAGTTTCTCTTTGATATAGGATTGGGGTTTTTGGTTTGGCTAATTGCGGAGGCAGGGAGGGATGGGAATGATGAGTATTTCACCTGGAAGCAACCAAAAAAAAAATCTGTTATTTAAAAAGAAAAATAGTAAAGCAGATAAATGGTAAAACAAAATTATTGGGGCGCAAGTATGTCATCTGAAGCTGTTCATTTCCTTTGAAGCTACTGCCATTGGCCACTGTTGGAAGACAGCATACTGTGCGATATGCACAATTGATCTAACCCAGTATTGCCATTATGTTCTTAAACTTGTTTTAATTCTTTTCTTTGAAATCTAGGCAGTTTTTAAAAAATCTGATGGGGTTCCCTTTTTAAAATATGGTATTCCTTTTCCCTTTCTCAGCAGAACTAAAATATATATCATTGTTGTGGTGTAGATAAGAGTTAGCTGAGCTACAGCCCAGCTAAAGTCCAAAAAAGTAGCATAATTCAAGAATATAGTGGCAGGACATAAAAGAAAATGATAAAGGATTTGAAATTGTTTAGCATGAAAGTATACGTGTAAGGGGGAAATGTGCTTATGCTGCATAATTACTGAAATGAGGGTGGTATGAGAGGGAAAACAGCATTAGACACATCTTAAAACAACGATCACTGTCTGAAGTTGAACAGGAAGAAAATCTAATTTAGATCTCATTTATTTGTATTACAGTAGCACCTAGAAGTCCCAGCTCTGAATGAGGCCTGCTTTGCTTACAAAGGGAAATTTTCAAAGCCACAAATGGGAGCCAGGCACCTTCTGAAAATCTCCCTCAGAATATAAACTGATGAGAGAGACAGGGGAACAGATGAAGTGGCTTGCCCGTGTTCACACAGCAGCTCAGTAGCTGAGCTGGATGCCCAGGTGTCCCAATTCCTAGACAAGTGCTCAAGTCATTTGACTTTGATGCTTATATTACGAAGAAAGTTCCAGCAGCACCTTTGAAATAGTCTGTCAGGAGAAGAGAGTAGGGAACAAATACAGAGGTGCTCAGGATTAAATAAGAGCTTGGAAAGTATAGTGCAGTGTCCCTTCTGGTTAACGCAGGCAGTTGGATCAGAGGACTTGAGCTGTTGGTTGGAATCTTCGATGTGCTGCTTTAGGCACATAGGAGCAAGCCCATGGCAGATGTCTGCCACCACAGCCTTTAATTTTGCTACTTTGGTTTTTTTTAAAAAACAAACTGTTTAAATGCTAGTAAGTACTGTGCAGAGTGCAGCTTTCCTGTGTCCCTGGCATTTTTTAGGGCAAGTTGGCTTCAGCCCACTGCATGTCTGACATTTTTCAAAAAATCCCTTGCATAAGTGTGTCTTTTTAGCCTATTTCCACGCTTTCTGTCAGGAATTGCATTGAAATTTAAAATGCAACGCAGTCACAGCTCTGTAAGCTCCCAGTGTTGATGCAATTCCAATATCATGTTACTGAATAAAAAGGGAAATTTTTAAATGCTGATAGATATTTGAAAGGCACTTCAAGGGGGGATCTTTATCATTGAAAAACAACAGAGTCCTGTGGCACTTTTCAGTTTTATTTATCGCATGAGCTTTCATGGGAGAAAATCCCACCCACGAAAGCTCATGCGATAAATAAATCTGTCTTTAAATAAGTCTTTAAAAGTGCCACAGGACTCTGTTGTTTTTCTGCAATAGACTAACACAGCTACCCCTTTGGAACTTTATCACTGAGTCTCTCCTGTTTTTAGGTACATTTGGTTATTACTGTTCTTAAAAGCAGAAGTTAAAAAATGAGTTGGCAGTATCTGAGTGTTGATTAGGAAGAATACTGTGAGATAAGATTTGTGCTTTAGTTTCAAATATAGCGAAAAGCTCTGATTTAAAATTAAATGTCATACAGAAGTTTCTCGTTTCCTGAGTTCACATTTAATGGATAAAATCACAATAAACAAATATGAAACAATATTTTTATGCATATCATTTTATTAAAGGCTAAGAGATATACCCCATCCAGTGGACATCCAAACAGCTCTTCAAGTCAAAGACTAGGTCAGGTACTTGCAAGATACACTACCACTAAAGATAATCAGCTGTCAAACTAAATGGAAAGGCAAGAAGGTTGAGTTACCTTGGGATCAGTATAACACAGTGAAGTAGTTTAGGTAATTTCCAACATCAGGCGAACCACTTGGAGTAATGCAGGACTCACTAAGGACCTATTCTTACTTCTTTGGAAGTCAGGGTTGCAGTTAACTTAATGGCCACATGTACAGTACCTTACTAATAGGTATATTTTAGAGATATAGGAGTTGCCATAGAGATAAGAAACCCCACAGAAGGCAGATGTGGGATAATCAAACCTCCCACGTATGCACATAGTGTTTTATCTGGATCTCTAATCATTAGACACAGGCTTAAATGCTGAACCATGAGGTTTAATATCAGTTCCAAAATTTTTCTAGTATTAAGAATTGTGATTTATCTCAGCAATCCAGCTGATAACCCTTCTGTTTGAAATGAATACTTCTAGAACTGTGCACAGACAGTTGGCCATTTGATGTACATTAACCTGATCATATAGAGGTTTTTCTTCTTGTCTCTTTTGTCCTTTAAACTGTGAGTTGTTGGCTTTCATCTGACAATTATTTCCAAGCCCCTGTTTGTTAAACAGAATATTTATCAGACTGACTTTCTGTGATGGCCTCTGAGCAGTATTCCTGCACTCATGCCTTCTAAAATTTAATAAAATAATTGTATAAAAATATACTGGTCTGCCTATCTAATCACCAGATGTCTGATTGTCTTATGAAAGATCTGATGGCTATCCTGTTTGCTCACTTGACATTTTTAGTAGAGTTAAGTATCTTATCACTGCAGCACAAGTGCTTTTTCAGAATATTTGATTTTATTTCTGTATTTTAACTAACAACCTTTTTTGTCTCCTCTTCAGAATGGATTGTTATCTGCACTGCCTTATTTCGGCTGTTGGTTGTTTATGATTGTGTCTGGTCAAATTGCTGACTGCTTAAGGGAAAAATGGAACTTTTCCACAATCTTTGTGCGCAAAACATTCACCCTAATAGGTAGGTAAATTAGGTTAATAATGTTTATGCTTTTTCTTAAGTTTAGAACATGTTATATTGCCTAGTTAGAGAAAAGTTAGGCATCATAAGTTGGACTCCTTACAACTGGTCTGCCATAAGTTCAGGTATGTGTTTATTTGCACTGTTCTTCAATGTTCTTTATCATGGTGGATTTCGGGATTGGGGGGCACAAGCAGAAGACAAATTGTTCCAAAATATTATGTTATTGCCTAGAGTTCCTTTGAACCTTATGTATCTTAAATTTAACATTTACATATCTTACATTGGACACATTAGCTGGGTTTACCTCATCCTTTTAGCTTAAAAATAGAAGTCCCCTTTCCTATTTTTAATTCATACCTTATTCTTAAAATGTTTTTACAAATTACTTCAGCTGTTGGATATGCTTATTGTCTCCAGCAGCTTTTGGGTTAAGAAGGGTTTTTAGAAAACTTCTTAACTTAAAATTTGCTAAACTTATGTCTGCCTCGCTGTTGAGGGTACATTACATTACATGACTGAAGGAAATAAGGCTGTGTCTACACTACAGCTTATGTTGGCAAAACGTATGTGGCTCAGAGGTGTGAGTAAACGCCCCCAAGGTCGGTTACAGTGACACAAGCACAAGTATGGACAGCTTTATATTGGAGAGCTTCTCCTACTGACACAGTTACTGCCACTCATGGAGACACGGGTCCTTAAACTGACAGGTGAGCTCTTCCCCGTCAGCTTATAGCAGCTATATTAGTGAGCTTGGTGCAGCTGCACCGCTGTAAACTCTAGCGTAGCTGTGCCCTAAGTGTGGCAGACTTCTCTTTCTAAATAATAAACCTGCTGGTTTTTCCACAGGTGTGCACTGAAATGTCTTCTGAGAAAAAAAAATTGCATATAGTTATATATAGTCCTTTATATTTTCCTCTAACAAACAAAGATGAAGGTATCTATTTAAAGCAATTTTTATCATTCTTTTCTCAAAGAAAACCCCCAGATTCTATCAGAGGATTTTTTTTTAGTGCTTGCATCAAAGGCTGAAATTTTCAGAGTCACATACATGACTGAGGGTACCATTAAAAGTCAGTGAGACTTAGTCCTGGTCTACAATACAAACTTATGTAAGTATAACTACATCATTCAAGAATGTAGAAATTCCACACCCCTGAGCAACGCACACCAACTGAGCTGCAGTAGACAGCACTCTGTTGAAGGAATTCACTATGTTGACTTAATATCGACACAGCTACTGCTTCTCAGGAAGGTGGAGTGTCCGTAGGTGCCGTATTTACTAAGCTGCACCTCTGCAACGCTGTAAATGTAGACAAGCCCTTAAAACTCCTAAATCATTATCTGTAATTCAGTGTGCTTTCGAATGATACAAAGTGGTTGTTACAAACTTACCTTGGTATTTTCCAGGTCGCAGTATCTGGCTAACTTTAATCACCCATGCCCAAGATAATCTTTATTAACTGTTGTAATAAGTTTTTATATACCTGTAAATTAGAGAATAAGCAATTAATGAAGCTGAGGAAGGGGAAAAAAACCTGACAAAATACTTTCAAATCCAGGCTGGCAAACCTCAAAATGAAAAATCCAGAAATACACATTTTTAAAAGAAAGTCTCTGCTTTCCCCAAGAGACTACTTAAAAAGATAACATTGATCTTGAAAAAGGTCTCTTAAAGACACGTCTGTATCTTTTTATGTAGCATATCCATGTGTTGTAAAGAGGACAAGGAAGGATTCAGAGTTTAAAACTTCCTGCTATCTTTTCAGTACCCAAGTATTGTGGCATATCAGTACAGTGACAAAATTCACATAAATTCAAAATCTTGTCTTGGTTACATGCTTATACCTCCCAGGACACTCCAGAACTTACTTATTTCAAAAAGTCTCTTGGAAAGAGCTATGACAAAATACTGCATCAAAATTTTCTGAAGCTAACATATTTGAGGAGCATGTGGGACCACCAGTTGTGAAACTGTGGTGTCTAACCTTATTTTACAGGAGGACCACATAAACCTAATCACAGCCTCGTGTGGGCCAAGCATATTCTGTTTTGTATGCATTTAGGTAGGCTGTTTCTGTGTACAGTATTGTGTATTTTAAAACAACAAAATCAGTGCATAAAATGTATCAGAATTACAGAAATCAGTGAAAAAAAAGTAAAGAATACGCAACTAAACTAAAATGATGTAAGCATGATGGCAAAATGCTAATGAATCAGTTGTTAGCATATTGTGTTGAAGCAGGCCACAGGCCTTCTAAAAAAAACTGGTGGGCTGTATGCAGCCCACGGGTTGTAGGTTGGGCACCCAGCCTAAAGTAATGTGTTATAATAGCAAGCTGTTCCATTAGAGTGTACTTACACAGAGAGAATAATGTCTGAACCCCACTACAGACTTCATAATCTTATTCCTGCATGGTATCTGATTGTTTTCAAAGTTCAGACTATTTTGAATAATCACACATAGAATTGTTTGATGACCAAAAAGCATTCACACACATTCCTTTGAATTCGAATGGTGGTTTGGTTCACTTATACCCATTCTTATTTGTTGTTTGCAAATATTCATGCAACTGAGTTTCTGCCTGGTCACACAAATGGTTGGGGAATGACTGTTCTCCATATGAAGACCTGTATTTGGATTTGAATAGGGGTATTTGTGCCCAAACATCAGTATTCATTATTCACCTTTTGTTGTTTGTTATTCTTCTGCTTTAAAAAGTTTGTCACTCCATGTGACTTAAGTGACCACCCCAATTCTGTAGTCAAACTAAACAGCCCACAAACACCCTGCCAGCTGGAAGTTATTTAAATCGTATGTATGCAGAATTACAAATAATAAATACACTTGCAGAAGTCAGGATCTATTCATCAAAAGAAAAATGTGTTCAATTGGTATAACTTATTCACCACATATAATACACCCAACTCTAGAGTCTTAGCCCATTTTGTCTACTAGGGCAGCCTCTGTTAATGTTATCATAGTATACCTAAAAGTGACCTGTCTCATTTGATCAGACCAATCAGTATCAGATGCTTTCTGATGATTTTTCATCCATTTAAACCTATCCACGACCAATATGGACTTCAGTGGGCTCATGCAGCACAGACATCCTGAAGGATTCTCTTCTGGGTGGAGCCATAAAATTGTAAATTCCCACTTTAACTAGTACCACACTGTTTTGTGCACTAGATGGCAGTACTTATACAGAAAATACACCAAAGTAAATAAGACAACAGAGTCCTGTGGCACTTTTAAAGACTAACATGCGAGAAATAAATCTGTTAGTCTTTAAAAGTGCCACAGGACTCTGTTGTCTTTCTACAATAGACTAACATGGCTACCCCTTTGCAAAGTAAATAACTTAGTTTTGTTTTCTTTGTATGACAAATAACGTGTAAGCATCCCTGTGGTGGCTAGAGTCTGGAGGTTTCTAAATGATGTTGTTGTTGTTTTTAAGGAATGATTGGACCTGCAGTATTTTTAGTAGCAGCTGGATTCACAGGCTGTGACGATGCCTTGGCTGTTGCATTCCTAACTATATCAACCTCACTAGGAGGCTGTTGTACATCTGGCTTTGGCATAAACCACCTGGATATAGCACCATCGTAAGTATTGCTAAAACTGTTTTTAATACAGGTGACATTTTGATGATCTTCAACATTAAATAACACGAAACCTGAGTGGAGTGTTCCATTTAGCATTAATGTTAACAATGGTAAAGCATTGCAATCTTTTAGAAGAGTTACTTGCATTTGAAAAACATGCTGTATAACTTGGTCAGGTGTTCCTGTGCCATAAGCAGGCAGTATATAGTGATTCACTGTGAGCAGATCAGTCCTTATGTACAGTTATTTAAAGTCACTGTTTAATGTCTTCAAAAGAGAAGGCTAGATTCTAGTCTGTGTTTTCTGTGGCCTTGTACAAGGCTGGAGCCTGACATATTTCTCTCCTTCCTAAAACCCCAGGGTTTATCTGTACTATTTAGAAGTCCACTTAAATCCAGAATAATGACCAGTTGGAGAAACATTCGGCTCCATTCAATTTACCCTTATGCGCTGGACACTGGTGATGTGCAGGATTTCTGCACTTATCAGGGCAGCTTTTCTACTGTGTTAGATCTGGGCGGAGGAGGATGACTAGAAGGGGCTGCTGTAGCTTGTGCCAGTTTCTCACAGCTTCACCTAGTTGTGACTTAATGGTTGGAGCATATACTGGGAACTTGATAGTTTTACTTTCTATTCCCATTTCTGCCACAGGAAACATAATTAGGTTCTTGTCACTCTCCCACTCCACCCCTTGTGCTGGGAGCTGAGGGAAGGGAGGCCAAGAGCCAACTCTATCAATTCTGTCCCCATTGGGCATTCCCCACACTGGGGACGTCTGGATGATTTCTGCTTCCATTGTGCTGTCTGATTATTTGCAGCTGTCAGGAAGGAATTTTCTCTCCAATAATCTACTCATTAGTTGTTTAGTTTTTGTTTTGTTCCCCCCCCCACACATACACACACACTTTTGCCTTTTCCTAAAGCATCAGCAGGGTGAGACTTAAGATTTTGTTGGAGTCATCCTCGGCTGTGCATGTTTATAAAGACATATGCTTGGAATCAATTAAAGAGTAATGGCTGGTTTCTTGGTGGGCTAACTGGTGGCCTCTTTAGTGTGGCACGACTGTTGTTCTTCAAAGATGTAGTTCACCTGTCTTCCCAAAGAAGAGAATGAATTGTTAGAGAGGTGTTCAGACAAATTGTTTTTCTGAAATTTCCTTCATTTTAAACAAAAGATTAGGTGTTCAAAACAAAATCAGGTGATGTGCAGGATTTTGTGCTGCATGTCAGACTCCTCAAATCAGCTCTATAGTTTATCATGGGAGAAAGATTTCATTGATGCAGTCTGCGTTCTTAAAAGTCAGATTTGGTTTAACCCTCTTGGAGAGAAGCGGAATGCTAAACAAAGGAGATCTAGACTGAGCAGCATAGAAGACTGGCTGTTAACAAATGTTGCTTGGGAGCCTTGTCTCACAGACCACAATAGATAAATTACTAGAATCTCAATATATCCCCTCTTGTGCCCTGCATCATTGGCCTAATGTTGGATATGTGTGTGAGAGAGTGTGTGTGAGAGAGAGTGTGTGTGTGTGAGTGTGAGAGAGAGAGATACACATAGACACTTAATACCACCATCTTTCTAGATGACTGGCTGCCATATTGATATGTATTTTAAACAAAAAAAAAAACCCTCCCTACATTAAAAGCATTATTAAGGTTGCAAAGTCAAGCACTCAAGAAAGGCAAGGCCAGAATTAAGGTTTCCTTGTACAATCTTGGTGCAGTCCCCTGGTATTATGAGAGAATCTTTAATTACACAATTCCACAGAATCCCTGTCTCATTCATTCCACAGAATGGACAGTGTTCACTAATGAATAGCAATTCAGCATTTTGGTTTTTCCCCATAGTTCAAGACCCAGCCTTATCTACAGTGCACCATTCAAACCCTGGTCTGAGGATATAATTATTAATTTCCTCAGGAGCTTTTCTTTGGTGCTCATCACTTCGTTTGGGTTACACACACTAATTACTTTATCTTCACAACTCTCGTGTTAGTTGGGGACATGATATTACTCTGTTTCACAACTATCGACAAATTTTGGGTGCCCAATTTGAGATAATTGTGATCTGATTTTTCAAAGAGCTTGTCATTATGTAGCATTGTATATGTGGAAAACACAATTCCTATTGACTTCAGTGTGAGTACACAGCACTTCTGCAGATCAGACCCCAGGCTGCATACCTAGAAAATAAGGAATTAAAATCACAGTGAATGATAGCATGGAAAGCTTGGTTTAAGAGACTTGCTCAGCATCACACAGGTACTCTGTGGCAGAGGCAGGGATAGAGTCCATATAATGAGAGCAGCATTCAGCTCCCTAGCCATGAGTCGTTCTTTCTGTTTCTGCAGCCCCTTGCCTCAGTCATGGTACACCTTCCAACTTCTGTAACAATTGAGGAAGGGGTCCTGGAGACAAATCTTTCTCTACATGAGCCTAATTTATCCCCAGAGCAGGTCCACGTTTGCAATGAAGGAGGCAGAAGCCCTTTGCAAAAAAAAATGTTATGTGATCATATAACCATACACACAGGGTGGGGGCGAATTAAGGTTACATAGGTAGACTTAATTCTTGCTTTTTTCAAGTTTTGAGTGCTTGACTTAGCAATCTTGATGTTTTTAACCTAGTTCTTGTGTATGTAACTTCCTAAATTGAAAGAAAAATAAACTACAAAAACATCAACAGGATGGAAATGTTAGATCCAAGTACACGGATATCTGGTACTTGAGCTAATGGAGCAACTGAGAGTAATACAGGGCTCGGTAAAATTACTGCCCAACTAGGCATCCAGCTTCAAAATAAGGTGTGTAGCTGGGACACCTCTGCCGCTGAAAACCACCACCACCGTTTTCAGCAGCCATGCAGAGGCCCCAGTAGCCAGATCCCCTGAGTGCTGCTGCAGGTGCTGGCGGCTTTATTTTTAGGTCTTGGAGGGCACTCTGCCGCAGGCATTCCGTGGCGGAACTTCATGCCATGCTACAAACCCAACGTGCCATGGCGACCTGGTGCCCTGGGTTTGTCAAGCCCTGAGTAATAGTGGGGTGTTCTCTGCATGGACCAACATTAGAGAGGGGTGCCAGTGGGTTTCAGGGAGATTTGCTGAGAGCAGAGGAATGATGAGACTTAGAATGTCTTGGGTTCTATTCTAGGCACATGGAAGGGGGGTTGTAATGGGTGCAGTCTCTTTTGCTCATTTCCCCATCCACCCCCTTCCCTCTATCTCCTCTAACCTGTCCCAATGATGTCTTTTCTTCACCCTGCTTCCTTGTCCCAGACCCATTTCTTCACCTAGCCAGCTTCAGTCTCTATTCCTCAAGCTTCTGTTCCCAGTTTCTCTTGCCTAACAAGTCCTAGTCTCACATCTTTGCACTCTCCAACCCCCAAATGTCCTTCCCCACCCATTTCTGGTTTTCTCCCACACCCCAGCTTCCTACCAGATCTGTCTCCTCCTTACCCTCATCACCTCCTTCTGCCTGCCTGTCCTCTTGTCCTTGCCCAGACTCTGCCCTCCACCAGCTCCTCCTCCAGACTGTCAACCCCTTACTTATCACTTCTGCAGAGGCGGCTTTTGGGGTAGGCGAAGCAGGCAGCCGCGTAGGGCCCCGAGCACTAAGGGGCCCCGTCAGTGGTCAGGGCTGTCGCCCAGGGGTGAAATTAGGCCGGGGCCCACAAATTCAAGGGGTCAGTGTTCCGGGGCCCCTACAAATAGAAAAAGCAGGGGGAACGCACGTTCCACTCTGCCCTGGGAGCTGCACACAAAGTGTTCATGCTTAAGTAGGAAATATGAATTATATTATAAAAATGTGGACGCTTCTTACCATTATGCTGTAAACATTTAAAATTACTGAGAAGGGGCAAAATATCAGTGTGGGGGGAAATGTATTCGCTTCTGGCTTCTTTCCCAAAGTGATTATAATATATTTCATTAAAGATGATTAATCTTAGTCTCTCACTCATCATAAAGCCCTCATATTGTTCCCTCGGCTCTCTGGTGCACTGAACACATCATGTATCTTGCATTGCACTCTTCGTTCTGCCTCTTAATTTATTAGTGAGTCCATTGTCGTCTCTCATCCCCTTTGATGTTAGAGAAGAGCTTAGTCAGCTGCTGGACTGTCTTGCTTTGCAGATTTGCCCTATTTTTTAGCTTTCTGTTTCACATTAGAGTCTTCACTTTGTACAGAGAGTTGCACCGTGGTTATCTGCATCAGACCATGTGAGTTATCCTGTATACACCCCATGTCAGGAACATTAAAACTGGAAGACATTTAGCCAGGAATGAGTTGCAAATGCTTCTCTAGGGCCCAGATGAGCTTTGAAAGTGCCTCTTAATATTGTTGCAGTGCTTCAGTGTTTTAAGAAAGTAATGCAGGTAGGTCCATCAAGGGCCTTATAGGGTCTTGTTATACATGTAGCTGCCCATAGGGGCTTTTACACTTTGACAATCAGCTTCAGAAAGTCCTATTAATTTTATGCACATTCAGGTTACCAAAGGAGTACAAGTACATGCCTCCTATCAAAGAAATAAGTATCCCTTTAATCAAAATTTCAAAGTTTAAAGTACTGTACAGCATTGCCTCGATAAGGGCTGGAAGGTCTGACTTTAAAGGAAAACCAGCCAATAAACTTGATGCTTGAATGTGTCGCTCCCGTGTAAATGACAGAACACACACAAGTGTGGTGCCAATCCTATCTGACTGTACATATTCATCATCGCCTTGTAGAGGCCCCCTGGTGTGAGATTCCTTCTAGATTCTCCTGCTTCAGTAAGTAAAATACTAGGACTAAGGATATCTCTTCAAGAAGGCTCCAGGTGGTGAAGTGCTGAAGTCATTAGGAGTTCTGCCATTGAGATAGAGGGGAACCAGGATTTCATCCCATGTGTATTCAATAGTGAGTTAGACCAATACAGCTATTGTGGATATCTCCTTTGCCTTTTATTAGCTCATGGCCATTCTCAGTTAATGTTTTTATATGGGTTCTGGGGTCAGCAAATCCTGCCCTGTTACCCCTTTCAGCTTCTGGGGTCCCCAAGCTAATGATTTGAGCTCTGAACTGGAAGCCTAAAATTTCTAGTTCTAGTCTCATTTGTGCCACAAAGTTGCTATAATGGTCTGCACTGGTAGAGCATTTTGCAAATGTGGTATCAGTATGCCTTGCAAGACCCCTGTAAGAGGTACATATGTTCATTTTACAGGCACAGGGAAGAGAAACTGAGGCTCAGAAAGGTTAAGTGAGTTTCTCAAGATCACAGAGCAAGTCATCATCTAAATAAGACTGTTGGCTGTGTGTGTTGAGAACAGCACAGTCTGGATCCCAGAGAGATCCAAATGCCTGCATGTGGACCTGTGAAAGTGGGTGTGGCGGGTGTGGCGACCAGGAACATGGGGAGCCTCAATTAACCCCACCCACCATTGGCATGCTATCGTCATAACATATATAAGTCTAAAGGGGAACTAATGCAGCATGTGTTCTAAAGGCCTGTATTGGTGGATCTTATGCTTTGCAATGAAAGGTAAATGGAGAAATCCTTAGTGCCTCCTATCTTATTAGCAGTGGCATCTGGGTCTTTGTCCCCACACATCACCCCGTCATGCTCCACACACAACCACCACCACCTTTCACCCCCTTTTTCTCATCTACCTCTCCAGTGGATCTGTCCTAGGCAAATTAACTATGGCTTACCTAAAGTGGGCACGGCTTAGTGTAAGAGGCTCTGGGCAATTCACTTTGGTTTTGGCCTTGCTGAAGGGTGGCAACCGTATAACCAGCTAGCATGAAGCTCCTAAACCAGTAAGTCATACTAAGGTGGACACTGAGTTGCTCTGAAAATAAATAAAAGGGAGCCATTCTCACACAAATACTAACTTGTCTTGGCTTTATTTAGTTCACATGATCTGATGAGACTATGGCTTAAGGTGGTTTGGTTCCTGTAAAGAGCAGTTTCACCAAATACAAAAATAAGTTAATAAGCAGTGTGAACAATTTCTTTTACAGGTATGCTGGGATCCTGCTCGGAATCACAAATTCATTTGCCACTATCCCAGGAATGGTGGGGCCAGTCATTGGGAAAAGTCTGACTCATGATGTAAGACTACTTGTTTGTTGTTTCATGGATGAAATTTCATGTGTCTTCTAATGAACTCTCTCCATTCTGAGATGCTATTTTGTATGAGGATAGAACTTGGTATGTATATAAGTATATGTCTATGCTCTGCCTTTTTTTGGTGGCTGTAATACTGGCAGTAAGATATGAGATTGTTTTTCAAGGAGCTGCATAGGGCTTTAGATGTTTGTGTGCCAGTGACTTAGGCCTTGTCTTCACTAATGGGAAAAAAAAGTGGACCTATTTTACCACATGTTAATTATTCATGTGTTAGCTATCATGGTAAAATCCTAGTGTGGACACGGCCATTATAGTTTTAACACATAGTAGCAGGTTAAGTTAAACACTGCCTTGGTTACTTATGGGAGAATGATTGTGTTTGAATCCTGAATTAAAAACCTTGTCAGGTAAGCAAAGAAGGAACTGGTTTCAAATGCATTTATTTGTAATACGTATCCTGGGATCTTGGTGTATGCTATAAAATGCTTTACAATTTCTCAGGGATTTGAATTAGATACCCAATCTGAGGCTTGTTCTTCCTACCATTTAGTCATAAAAGGAGAAACTATCATGTACATAAGGAAAAGACTTTTCTTTTAGAGTTATTGATAGAATTATTTAGGGGAGATGGGACAAGTGATTTTTACTAGTACAAATGGCAAATTGAGTGACCTGCTGGGAAACTGCTACAACCATTGCCTTAAAAACATCATCATTTAATACTATGGATTCAAACAGATCAGCTTTGTCTGGACAGCTTAACAAAATTCTCTTACACAGTTTAGCTGGGTGTTAATGTGTTCTTGTACAGCTATCCTTCTCCTTTTTTCACTGGTAAAGGCACTTTGCAAGCGTGTTTGAATAGTCACTTGCTATTTTAAAATGGCATTTTAATCTTAAAATATCTACATGTACATAAACTGTTTTTAGTAAAGTGTTAGCCAATACCATTCATGCATCCTAGACTTTTTTAGACAACAAACTTTCATCCTGATTTCAATGACATCCCTTCACTGCCATTAGTTAAGTCCTTTGAGGGTCAAAATCAGTCCATGGCTGCAATGTTGACATAAAACTCATGGCTGGCATAATAACAAATAATAAAACTGATAAAGCATAGGAAAAATTTCTTCTGCTCTGAAAACTAAATAATCCTTTCTATTCGGCTGACATTTGGTTTAGCCCAAATACAATTTTGAGACAATGAATTAGGAGGGAGAATCGATAGGGCAATGGGCCCGATATCTTAGGTGCCTGTACACAAATGCGAGGAGCCTGGGAAACAAGCAAGAAGAATTGGTAGTACTGGCACAGACAAGGAACTATGATATAATTGGAATAACAGAAAGGTGGTGCGATAACTTACATGACTGGAGCACTGCCATGGATGGATATAAATTGTTCAGGAAGGACAGGCAGGGAAGAAGGGGGGGAGGTGTAGCGCTATATGTAAAAGAGCTGTATGACTGCTCGGAGCTCCACTATGAAAGTGGAAACAAGATGGTTGAAAGTTTGTGGGTTAAGTTTAGGGGAGAATGCAACAAGGGGGATGTTGTGGTGGGTGTCTGCTACAGACCGCCAGACCAGAAAGAGGTGGATGAGGCGTTCTATGGACAACTAACAGAAGTTTCCAGATCGTCGCAGGCCCTGGTTCTTATGGGGGACTTCAATTATCCTGACGTCTGCTGGGAAGATAATACAGCAGTGCACAGGCAATCCAGAAAGTTTTTGGAGAATATTGAGGACAACTTCCTAGTACAAATGCTGGAGGAACCAACTAGGGGCCTTGCACCTCTAGACCTATTGCTCACAAACAGAAGAATTGATCGGGGAAGTAGAAGTAAATGGCAACCTGGGCCGCAGCAACCATGAGATGGTAGAGTTCAGGATCCTGATCAATGGAAGGAAGGAGAGAAGCAGAACGCACACCTTGGACTTCAGAAAAGCAGATTTTGGCTCCCTTAGGGAGCTGATGGGCAGGGTCCCATGGGAGGCTGATCTGAAGGGGAAAGGTGTCCAAGAGAGCTGGCTGTATTTTAAAGAAACCCTGTTAAAGGCACAGGAAGATAACATTCCGATGTGCAGAAAGAACAGCAAATGTGGACGGCGACCAGCGTGGCTTAGCAGGGAACTCTGCGGGGAGCTGAAACATAAAAGGGAAGCTTACAAGAAGTGGAAGCTTGGACAGATGACAAGGGAGGCGTATAAAGATATTGCTCGGGACTGCAGGGATAAAATCAGAAAGGCCAAAGGACAATTGGAGTTGCAGCAAGCAAGAGATGTGAAGGATAACAGAAAGGGGTTCTATAAGTATACCAGCAACAAAAAAAGGATCAGAGGTGGTGTAGGTCCCTTACTGAATGGGGCAGGCATCCTCGTGGAGGATGATGCGGAAAAGGCTGAAGTACTCAATGCTTTTTTTACTTCAGTCTTCACAGGGAGGGCCAGCTCCCAGGCTAGTTCACGGGGTAACGTGGACTGGAGAGAAGAGTGGCCCTCGGTGATGGAAAGTCAGGTTAGGGAACACTTAATGAAATTGGATGTGCACAAGTCCATGGGGCCGGATGAATTGCATCCGCGGGTGCTGAGGGAGTTGGGGGAAGTGATTGCAGAGCTGCTGGCCATTATCTTTGAAAACTTGTGGCGAATGGGGGTGGTCCCGGAGGATTGGAAAAAGGCAAATATAGTACCTATCTTTAAGAAAGAGAAAAAGGAGGATCCGGGGAACTACAGACCGGTCAGACTCACCTCAATCCCTGGGAAAATGATGGAGCAGGTCCTCAAGGAATCCATCCTGAAACACTTGGAGGAAAATAAAGTGATCAGGAAAAGTCAACATGGATTCACGAAGGGCAAATCGTGCCTGACCAACCTGATTTCCTTCTATGATGAGATGACTGGATTTGTGGATGTGGGAAGAGCCGTTGACGTGGTATACCTTGACTTTAGCAAGGCTTTTGATACGGTTTCCCACAGCATTCTCGTCGGCAAGTTAAGGAAGTATGGGTTGGACGAGTGGACCGTAAGGTGGATCGAAAACTGGTTAGATCAACGGGCTCAGCGGGTAGGAATCAATGGCTCGATGTCTGGTTGGCAACCGGTAACAAGTGGAGTGCCCCAGGGGTCGGTCTTGGGGCCGGTGCTATTCAACATCTTCATTAATGATCTTGATGATGGAATAGACTGCGTGCTTAGTAAGTTTGCAGATGACACCAAGTTGGGGGGAATGGTAGATACTCTGGAGGGCAGGGACAGGATCCAGGGAGACTTGGACAAATTGGAACACTGGGCCAAAAGAAACCTCATGAGGTTCAACAAAGACAAGTGCAAAGTCCTGCACTTAGGACAGAAAAATCCCATGCACTGCTACAGGCTGGGGACCGATCGGCTAAGTAGCAGCACTATAGAAAAGGACCTGGGGGTTATGGTGGACAGGAAGATGAATATGAGCCAACAATGTGCCCTTGCTGCCAAAAAGGCCAATGGCATATTAGGCTGCATCAGTAGGAGTATTGCCAGCAGATCGAGGGATGTGATAATTCCCCTCTATTCGACACTGGTCAGGCCGCATCTGGAATACTGTGTCCAGTTTTGGGCTCCCCTCTACAGAAAGGATGTGGACAAATTAGAAAGAGTCCAGTGGAGGGCAACAAAAATGATTAGGGGGCTGGGGCACATGACTTATGAGGAGAGACTGAAGGAACTAGGCTTATTTAGTCTACAGAAGAGAAGACTGAGGGGAGATTTGAAAGCAACCTTCAACTACTTGAAGGGTTGCTCCAAGGAGGAGGGAGCTAGGCTGCTCTCGATAGTAACAGAGGACAGAACAAGGAGCAATGGTTTCAAATTACAGCTGGGGAGGTCAAGGTTGGATATTAGGAAAAACTTTCTCACTAGGAGGGTGGTGAAGTATTGGAATGGGCTATCTAGGGAGGTGGTAGAATCTCCATTTTTGGAGATGTTTAAGGCTCGGTTAGACAAAACCCTGGCTGGGGTGATTTAGGGGGAGTGGTCCTGATTTTTAGCAGGAGGTTGGATTAGATGACCTTGTGAGGTCCCTTCCAACCCTATTATTCTATGATCTTGTCTCAGTTAAATCACAAACTGAGTGGGCCAGCCCTTCTCACAGTGTTGTTAGAATATCTTGGTAAATTGCATGTTTTTAAAATGTACTTGACTCCTATTGCTATTTAAGTTGACCTTTTGTGTTGGTGATGCTTTTGAAGTCAACGTGATACTGCACTGTATAGAATTTTCATTTGAAAAGAAAGAGTACTAGGAGAATGTCTTGTTAGTAACTAGTTCCAAAGGGGTAGTCATGTTAGTCTAGTTCAGCAAAACAAACAAGGAGTCTAATGGCACTTTTAAAGACTAACAAATTTATTTATTACATGAGCTTTTGTGGGAGAAAAATCTCATGTGATATATAAATTTGTTAGTCTTTAAAAGTGCCACCAGACTCCTTGTTTGTTTTTTAGTAACTCTTCATTTTAAGGTATGATGCTGTAAACTGATTGCTTTTTTTTTTTTTTCCCCCCTCTTGGCAGAACACTGTGGGAGAATGGCAGACTGTCTTCTATATTGCTGCTTCTATTAATTTATTTGGAGCAATTTTCTTTACCTTATTTGGCAGTGGAGAAGTGCAGGACTGGGCACTCAATGATCGCCACTTTCACAGAAACTGAAGGAGCTACTGCAATATCAAGGCTATACTGAATCACTGTTCCAGAGTCATGTGACCTGACAAGTGCCTTTCATATTGATGCCGAGAAAGCTACAAAAGCTTTTCACTTTAACTATTTTATCTATGTACTGTTTGTACTTGAAGTGACTTGACAGTGCATGTATGTTATTTCTGTAAAAACAAACTCCTTAGCTCTAGTAGAATAATCATGCTGGGACTTGATATCAGATACATGATCTTAAACTTAAAATTTTAAATCTGTGTGATAGGCCCCATTTCCTGCCACCTCTTAATATTCTCTGAATTAAAAGGGGTAGAGAAGAGTCTTTTATCAGTGAGAGGACAGAAGGAAAATAAAAGGGATTGTGTGTGGTGTTGACAGGAGGAATGGCTGTAAAGAATGGACTGTAATATGCAACCTTTTTTTAATTTTCATTATGAAGTTGACCTTCAGTTTTAATGTCCAGGAACTTCTAGGTTTTCTAGAGTTTTATCCTATTTTAATTTTTCTTTTTACCAATATTTTAATTGGTGCTGCAGGGCTCTATTCTATTACAGACACATTTCCAATATGTAAATGTAAATAAATGTTCCATGTTCAAGAACATGACTTCACAACTAGTAGAGAGTAATTTGAGAGTACATTTACAACAAGCAGCTAACGTGAGATGAACACAGAGGGAGTCCTCCCTGCTCCTTCTCAGTAGGGTAAGATATTGATGTACCTTACTTCCAATAGTCTGTGCATAGACAGAGGCGTATGTTGCTATGGCTTGAATGCTAAGAAATTTAAAGATCGCACTAGAAGCGGAACGGTTGGGTGTTTGTATTAAAATGACGTTCCATTTGACAATCTTTTTGTCATAACAAAAAGGAGTCAAAGCAATGGAACTCTCAAATTCTTCTGCTCATGTCAATATATGTAAAATGGCCAGAGAAATGCACTAAAATGAGACCAGGGCACAATACGGGTAACACTTTTTAGGTCTCTAGTCCTACTCGAGCCTAGTTCACAGGTTAAAAAAGCAGTGATGCTGGGAAAAGAACCAGTGCAACTTCATTTTTGGAAGTTGCCCCAGGCTCTTGCTGTTCTGAGTCAGAGAGAACTGTGCTATTAGTACAGAATTTCACACTTGGATCATTCTTACTATGAAGGTACTCTTGGATGCTACACACCCTGTTAAACCAGGACCATGGAAATTATGAGTGAAAATGATAATCTAGGAGGAATGAGTGATTGAAAATCACCCACTTAGGGTAGTCACTATATAGTGCAGGTAAAAATCCCCTTGTCAAAGATTCCTGAATTGAAGCAGGTTGAGAGACACTTTGTTTGTTCCACCTACTACCACTAGAAAAGGAGAAATTTGGCTCACCTGCCTCCTGGTGCTCCAGTGGAGTTGGACTGATCTCATTTCTAGGAAATGACAACTGTCGTTACCAGCTTTAAGAATTTTTGTTTTGATCTGCATTGAAGTGTCATGTTGTCTTACTATGATTGTATCATCAATTTGTTTCTACAATAAACGGTGCCAAATTCATGTGGAATTAATATTGGTACATGCAATCATTATTTGAAATGAGCACTTTGAAATGAAACTGTATTGACCGTGGGTGGTAGATGGATTAGGTGATAGAGGTTTGGAAGCCCATTCACAAACCACTGCAGAGAGAGGTGAGTACTGTATGAAAAGAGGTAGTTTCGTTTTGTCTTCACAAAACAATTGGGCTTCTGCCTGATCTCAGCAAAAATGGTGCCAAATAGTGAAAAGGATTGTTGGGACATAGACTGAACAAATCTCAGCCCTTGCTGCCTACAGTTAATATTTCAGGTTAGAGGTGCGGCAGTAAAAGGAGAGGCTTGCATGGCCACTACATTTTCTTTTTTTCAGGTCTGTTCTGCAGACAGAGCTTTAGATTTCAGTGCTCTCAATCTGGCACCTTGGTGATCACTAAAATTGAATTTCCAGAAGAAAAATGGAATCTGAGCATTATTTTGATTTGTTTTCATCAATGAGTTAAAATGTTAAATAGATCTAACCATTGATTCTATGTAGTTACCCAGGCCAGATTGTCTTTGAATTTCTGATTTTCATACCTCTTTTATTCTTCCGATTTCATGTTTCATTGACAGAGGTACTCTGTGTTCCATGGATTTTAAGTGAAAAGCCTGGCTGGAATGTGGGGACAGAAAAATTATGGTAGGCCCTGGTGCTTATTTCTAAACCACAGCAAGATTAGCTGAGGTTATTCGGAAGGAATCAGAACATTTGATAATATAGAGCTTGACATGCAAGGCATTAAACACTCTGGCCCAGTCCTGCAAAGTATTTAAGTATATGCTTAACTTTTATCTTGCAGGAATCAAGCCCATAGAATAGAAAAACTATTTAAATATTTAGACATTTTTATATGATTATTGTACTTCTGCCTCCTTCATGTTTCTAGTCATTCTCCCTTCTCAAGGCATCTGTTTATTTTCTTCCTTGTATTATTTCAGGACATTTTGGGCGCTCAACTTGACACCTTAAAGGGTCTTGATTTTTCAGAAAGTGTTGAGCCCCAATCAGGCCCTGTTAAAAAGTTTCAAGTTGGACATCCAAAATTCATGAATTCATTTATTAAAAATGTATCTTAAATTTTTTTATTTATTCATTTTCCTTCTTATCCTGCATAACTGGTTCCTTACTTCAGTTTAACTTCTATTTTTAATATAAGTAATGGTGTTCTGTGCTTCCCCCGTCACGCCTTACTATAGTCTTCCATTAATAGCCATTCACCAAGCTCTTAGCTGATTTGGTTTCCTAGGGACCGAGCTCTTACTGTCAAACACACTCTCTGGCTGTAGCTTCTGTTCTCAAAAGGTATTTTTTTCTCCCCTCCTGAAGTTGCTGAAATAGTTTGTTTCCATCATGTGTAACTGGTAATTGAGTCTGATGTTTCACTATTTTCAGACTTTGTCATGAAGGGAAGATGATGTGAAACAAGATCTGGATATTGTAAAGGTAACCTGATTTAGTCACATCTTAAATGTTCTTCCTCCGTTCTCCACATAAACACTTCTGTAGTGGGAAGGCTTACTATCAAGTATTTTATCTTGTATCTTTCATGTCTTTCAAAGTCATATCTCCTATATAAACAGCTGTAGTTGGCTGGCCAAGTCCTATTCTGGGAGCAGTAGGGTAAACAAAAATTGATTTGCCTATACAAAGAGAGTTTAATAGCCAGGCTATACTTGCTAAGATATGCAATGATGTACTATTTCCCCTGTATTGTGACAGTGCCAACTTAATATCAGATCAGTAAGTACTGCTGGCAAGAAGTCAAAACTCCAGCAGTACCAAATTTAGCAACAGTGAATTAAATGGTCAGAGTGAAAAAGAGTTAGTAGGTATTTCTTCCCATTCCTAGAAACATCATGTCCTCTTCCCTAATCACTTCCAGTATCCGGTGCTGCAAAGTATCACAACTGTGCCTGTTCAGCATGCTGGTCACTTCCAAGAAGAGATTACAAAAGTGCGTTTCTTTCCATGCCAACTAGCCTGCCCTTTTCCTTCCTATGTACAGAACCACTCAGAATCATGCCTCCATGATCAAAGACCAGAGGCCCCAAAGGAAATCTTGGGAAATAATGCAAAGAGTTATCCAAAATATAGATAAACATTTAAGGAAGTAAAGTTGGATAACAGTCTATGTGCTAAGGATAGAGGGGTGTAGTCTGTGAAGGCACTTGGGTGCCTAAATTCCATTTTTAGGTGACACTACAAGCCATAAAATTCCTACTTAGCTGCCACCTAACACTGTAAGTGCCTAAACACACTCAACATCTGAGTTTTTGCAGTAAAACTTCCCTATGGGTGTATGTTTCAGTCTCTGGATGTGCACTGCGGCCTCTCTCTAGGTGTCAAGGCACCTGTCTTTCATCAAGCCCCCGAGGGAATCGTGAACTGGGAAAGATGGGAACTCAACTTGTGTATGCGACCTGATCCTGTAGGTGTGTTCAGTGGCCAACTCCTAATCAGGCCCCTCTGGCAACTTCACACAAAACTGTGGGAAGGGGAGAAGGTTAGGAAGAGAAAGAGAACCTCCCTTACAATGTTTAGTCTAGGGCACAGGGAACTCACCCAGGATCTGTGACATGCTCCTTGCTGTCGAGGAGTGAGTGAACAGGGGTTGCTCATGTCTCAAGTGAGTGCTCCAACCACTAAGCTACAGAGCCAGTCCAACTATTTCTCTGACTCAATTAATATTTAATTATACGGAAGGGCCTCCCCTTCTCCTCCCTCTTCTCCCTGGTAGTTTAACCCGCCACCAACCTGCCAGCTCTTGAACCAGAGCAAAAAACTCCTGTTTTGAATCTGAATTATTTTGGCAGTTTGTTTAGTTTGGATGCTCCTGTGAGCAAGGACTTTGCTGTCCTCTGTATTTTACAATGCTGAACATGCTATTAATTTTGAAATAAATGCCTTTAATGCCACAGTAACCCAAGCTGGCTTTAAAGGAAATGTGTAGTCTGTTCTTAGAGACCATTAACCTATAACCACTTGAGTGTAGCCACCACAACAATGGTTCGGGAAAGAGCAAAGAATCATGTAATAACTGAAGCTATGGGGAAATTTTGGACATAAAGATTATTTGCAATTCAGCCATGCAGCAGTGTTGATGATGATGCCCCTATCTTAACAAAAGGCATTGACGAATCTAAAAGCTGCAGGTGCTTTGAATGAAGGCTTTCCATCGCACCCTAGAGATGCAGCTTAAGCAGTGCATTCTTCTTTGAGCTAATGCTCTAGCATAGTAATACTGTTATTGTTTATCAGTTGTATTGCAAGAGTGCCTGGGGTGCCTTTGTGTTAGGTACCAAACAAACACAAACAAAAAGAGGCTGCCTCAGCTGTGTGCAGCTTTCTGTGTCTTTTTCTTGGAATTCTCCCAACCTAGATCTGAGCTGGCCTAATTCTGCTCTGCTTGTGAGAGGTCTTAGTCAAACATTACAAGCTGGTAATTCAGCCTCATTACTGTACAAGAACCTGTACTTTAATAAGCCACAAAAGAGAGAGTAAATGGGTGTGGCAGACTTAAGTTGGATTGTCATTGCTTTGTTGGTATAAGCAGCCTATTTAAAATACCATACATGGCTTATTAACACCAAAGATTTTGTTAAAAGGTTAACTTTTCTGATTTACAGGGTGCTACATACAAGATGTTTCCCAATTTAATCTAAAACTAAAATGACAGGAGACACTACATAGCCCCCTCGGTTAAAGAAAAAATTATAACCCCAATAATTGATCTAGGTCAGGGTTAAAAATTAACTTCTTGTAAGAATGAAATAGTCAAAGAAGGCATTACAAGAAAAAAAACAGCTAACAATTGATCGCATTAAGTGAGAGGCTAAAGTGGTTTGCTTCAAACAGCCTGTAGCCCTCACCAAGTACCTAGGCTGGCACTTCATTTAGCATGGATTGTGCCAATATCTGTCTACTAGTTTGTACTGTGGAATCAGGTACAGACCTCTGTAGGCCTCAAACTTGTTCAAGCAGCTGTAGGCCTCAAACCCATTTTAAACAGCAGTACAATTATATAGAAATTTTAATTGTATCCACCTCCACACCCCGAACCCCAACTTTTCTGTATAAAAGCCTCTGAAATCTGCCTATAGGCAGAGCACTTAACCTGATGGGGGTTTCTCTCGCTGTCAATGTGCTCTCCCTACGGCCATTTGAATAACTTGTCTTGCTGAAACCTGATACCGGTTTGCTTGCTGCTTCTACAGGATGGATTATATGTACATAGATATCTGTACAATATCCATGTACAGCTTACTGATGGACTTGGACCATTAATGAATCTTCATTCTTCCTTTCAGGCAAATATTCTTATGAAATAAAACGTAAATCTGTAGTGAGACACATTTCCTGTCTCAGAGTTTACAATGTAGGTGAGATTTGTTAGTGGTGTTTTATACAAATCTAGGCACAGGAATGAGAGATGAAAAACTTTGCTCTGTGTCACGTTTAAAAGAATTGGTCAGATTTAACACAACACACAAGCCATGTCTACATTACTGCTTATGCTAGCAAAATTTATGATGCTGGGGTGGCAAGAGCTACCTCTGTTTAATGCAGTTTTATCATGTTGATGGGCGAGCTCTCTCCTGTCAGCATAAAGCAGCTACAAAAGTGATCTTAGAGCAGCACAGCTACATCATTACAGCTGTGTCTCTCTAGGCTTGCTAGTGTCGACATGGCCTCAGGACACACAGACACTCCCAATCATGCACATACACACCTGGCTAATGTAATCTTCAAAGAGTTGTTGTAACTCAGTCCAATCAAATTTCACGAGGAGATTTATTTCCATGATAAGTTTCAATTGTTCATCTCTAGTAGGACTGTTTTTTTTTTTTAAGTCAAAATTATTTTATAGTGAGAAAAATACTTATCCCTACATTTCTGGAACTCAAAAAGAGCTGAACTGTTTGCTTAAATTTTCACACAAGTATGTGCACACAGAAAATATTCATATTGGCAATGGCCATGCCTGGAGAACTTCAGCCTGAAAAGGGAAAAATCAAGTAGTTGTGAGTGACTGAAAGCAGGGTTAATATAAGTATGTGGCCTTAACTTGAATGGTAGCTGCAGCTCCTAATACAACAGAAAGGCTGGATTGAGCTTTAGCATTTCTGAATCACATCAAGAGCATCTCTAGAAATGAAGTCTGGTTGCTTAAGATAGAAATTCCTCCCTGCCCTTTCTCCCTCTGAGGGCAAAGTCGCTGCCATCAGTGCGATCTTCAGTTTTCGATTGAGGCGTCTGTGTAGATGCGCTCAATCAATAACCGAACCGGAGCTGGAACACCAGCTCTGTAACTGCACTTACACTCGCCGATAGGATGCCGTTTCCAGTCGGCTTAGTGTAGTGTGAAAGGAGGATTTAAGAAGTTGGTGGGAGATACGCAAAGTATTTTACGTATCTTGTGTATCTCCCGTCGTTGACTGCTGCCGAAGACAGTGGTAAGTGTAGACGAGGGCTGAGGCACAGTGATTGGCTGCTGTCTAGAAAGGATGGAAAGTCCATTTTGTGAAGCACTTTATGATTTTGAAATTTGGCTTAGTTCCAAATTGGAACAAAAACTGAAAAATGTTTAAAAATACTAGATTAGTTGAAATGTTTCATTGTGATTTTTTGACTCTTTTGAAGTCTATTATTCTGTATAATAAAAGACACAATTGTGAAGTAATTACAAAACAACAATAAAAGCATTTTGTTCTGACAATGATGAAAGGAACCACTGCTCCAGTTTTTTTTTCAGGTTTTGTGCAAAATGAAATTCTGGCCTAATCAATCTAATGTCATGAAGCATTTCAGTTTTGGTAGAACCGTGCATTCCAATAGAATATGGTTCCATTAAAGTCTTCAATCAGCACTTCTGCTGTAACAGAAAAAAATCACTAACCTCCCCCTGCGAACTCTGTTCTACTGGCCAATGTATCTGTTGGATGGAGCCAGAACTCTGCCCATTCCCTTGGCCACTTGATCACCACGGGGGTTAGTCAGTAAACTGCCTACTCACCTCTGCAAGCCTAGCCCCGAAGTCTACGTGGGGCATAAGATGGGATGTGGGGGCTTACTCACTGTAGGTGCGTCTGCGTCCCTGCACAGCTGAGCAGAGAACTTTGCTAGCAGTGTCTGTTTAGCCCATGGACGTGCTGCTCCTCGCCTGCCATGAGGCTAGCCAGAGTGTGTGGGCGAACCCTCTGCATTCCTTCTCAGCCACCCCTAGCTGGAGACAGAGTTAGAACAGTCCTCGGATCATTAACTCTTTTAGACTCACTAATCTTTAGCTTCCCTTGAAGCTTTTCCTTTCTTCCTTCTTTTTATTTGGCCAAAGAAATGGGGCTTGTCTCCCACCAACCCCAGTTGGGGAGACTCTCTCTGAAGAAGGGTACGCCCGGCTCTCTGGGCTTCAGAAAGTGCCTCAGTTTCAAGGAATCAGACACTCACGATGCATTTGCTGCCTGGAAGAAAAACAAATTCCACAAAAGTGTGACTTGTTTCAGCAACTGAAGCCCAGATCCAGAGCTAAGACTCAAACTCCGTCTCTTGGAGTCATCTCTTCAACCTCCAGCATCCCCCAGAAGGAGCTGTCACTGCAACTCTCTACTTCAAAGGCAGGTAAGCCCAGAAGCATGAGCCACTCACATAAGACGGCTAAGAATAGGTCCGTGCATCCCCATAGTGAGCCTTAATGGAGCCGAAAACAATTCCTGGCTCAATCATCATCTGTTCCAATGGCATCGAAGCCATCTAGATTTGGTACCCAGGGAACGTGTGCTATCAAGCAGACGAAGCCAGTTGGACTACTTAAAGACCTCATGGTGTAGCAAAGCAGCACTAGTATCGCGGGTGAGACAAGCATAGACAATTCACCCCAAGAAAGGCTCCGTTGATATGGTTGCTGGCACCATTACCGACATCTGTACAGCAGGCCTCAACAGACCTCGCTGCTAGTACGCATCTCTGACTCCATCAATGCAAGCCTCTTAGCATCTCTGGTACTGACCCCACCTGCAGCATTAGATTTCCAGTGTGCAACAGATCTTTCTGTGTCCAGCGCCAGACTTGCCTTTACTTAGTATAGGGGTCCCTGGAACAGAGTTCACCCAGAGCCCTGGACTCAATGACGTCTTCCTGCTGCACGACACTCGTCTCGGTGGAATCAGAAAATGAGTGAAAGGGCAATGAGTGCTTCCCTTGGCGCCTGCCCTGCTCCTGTGGCGGCTGCTCCAAGCAGTAAATCAGCTGGTGGCCTTGACTCGCACCCAGCCCACACAGTCCTGACCTGACTGACTCAACACCACACAGAGGCCTGGGAGGGTGGCTCTTCCCCCATTCTCCAGTGGGATGGTTGCACTGTCCATGTGGAGAGCCCCACCTTGCCTCACAGTTCCATCCCCTTGTACAGAGCGGGCCAGGTGGCAACTTTCCAGGTGGGAGGGGCAAGTTTCCTAGGACCCCTGCCCTGAACTCCCTGGGGGTTAAGCCCAGGTGACTCTCCAGCTGGTGGTAGGGAAGGATCAGAGCTATGGGTAGGGAACGGGCCAAAGCACTGGGACGATCTTCAGCCCATTGGAAAACATGTTCCCGTTCATCACTGGGATGGGCTGAACAGAACTGGGCAGGGATGAGCCTCACTCAGCTGAGGCAAGGCATTGGCTTTGGGAGCAGACTGTGGTGTGGCACAGGCATGAGCAGGAGAAGGGGGACAAGACGGAAGCAAGGGTGGAGTGTGGACAAGGCCTTGGGGGAGGGACAGAGCAGGAGGCAGGGCCCCTGCCCAACTTTCCCAAAGAAAGGAGTCACGAGCCAGCCATGGTGATACTCCCTATGCCATCAATGGCTGATGATTTCAGACTGTTCCAGGACCTGGCACTGAGGCTGGTGGAAGCCCTGCAAATACTGTTACAAGAGGTTACAATACTGTCTCAAGAGGCTGGTAGACAATCCCTAAAGAGGTCCAAGCTACAGTGGAGCACCTTCCCTTCAAAGGACAACACTATTTACCAAAAAGGATTCTATGGTGACTCTTTGATCGCTCAGGATCTAGTCTCCAGCCTACAAAAGAAAGTACAGCCCTCAGAGACAGTTCAAGCACCGCTCATCATAATACTCTCAATATTCATAGTATTCATCTCAGTATACATCTCAGAGATCATATGATCCTCAGCGGAAGATTAGATTCCCCAGGCAGAAACAGTCCCCAGGCAGGATCACAAACAGTTTCTTTCCATCCTTCAACCCTGAAGAGCCAGTTTTGATGGGGTGGTCCAGGTGCCCATAGAACATTCTCCTCACCTCATGCTGGAAAACCCCACCCATTCCTTCAGAGAACATCTTACTCCATTCTACAGAATGGAGGGTGCGTCTACACTTGTAAATTAAGTCGACTTAAGCTTTCTTAAGTCAACTTAATTTACCCTGCGTCTACACTACAGTTTTCGTAAGTCGACTTAAGCAATTTGCTTAAGTCGACTTAAGGAAAATAAAGTCGACTTTATTAAACCTAGATTTAATTCGACTTGAGGCTTAAGTAACTCTAGGGAGTGTAGACGTGGGGTAGCCCTAAGTCGACTTAGGACTACCCCAGGACTGCACCAATGCCCTCCCTGCTGGGGGGGGGGGTACAGGGGGAGCCTGGCATGCCCCCCGACAGGGCCCACCCTGCCCCTATGCCCTGCCAGGGTCCTTGTCCCCCTTTGCCCCATTGTACCTATGTACAATGGGGCAAAGGCTGAGCCCCCTGGCACTGGGCAAGGGGTGCTCCCCCTGCCCCCGTGGACCTGCCCTAGGTCCCCCTTCCTAGCCCCTAGAAGTCAACCTAGGCGTCCAGTGTGGACGCTCTAGGCCGACTTTGTAAGTTCCCCCCAAAGTCGACTTTAAATTTAAGTCTAGACTCACTAAGTCAACTTAACTAAGTCGATTTAAAGTCGACTTAGTAAAGTCGACTTAAATTTCCAAGTGTAGACATAGCCCTAGAGACAGATAATCTCCAACAAATGGGTGCTGGAGATCATCCTTTCTCCTCCTTCCTAAACAACCTTCTCCATCCCTCTTTCATGACCTTCTCACAAGAGTCTCTTACCTCAGTAAATAAGCCATCTCCTCTGCTAGGAGCCATAGAGCAAAGGCTTCTGCTCTCACTACTTCCAAGTACAAAAGAAAAAGGGAGGGTAGAGACCCATTCTGGACCTCAGAGCACTCAACAGATATATCAAGGCACAGAAGTTCAAGGTAGTCACTCTATGATTATTCCAGCATTAGAGAAAGATTGGTTCTCAGACCCCAACTTCCAAGATGTGTACATCTACATTTCTGTTATACCAATCACAGATGTTACCTCAGCTTCACACTAGGCCCAAACCACTATCGGTATAGAGTACTCTCTCAACCTCTTGTCAACCTGCAGAGTATTCTCCAAGGTCGTCTTGGTAGTGGCAACCCATTTATCTTCTCAAGGCATCATTATTTATCCTTATCTAAACAACTGCCTTCTCAGGGCATGTTCCTTTGCTGAAGCCCAGCAAGTTACCCAGATTATGCTGAACCTGTTTCAGACTCTGCGTCTACAAATCAATGCACAAAATTTGACATTAACACTGGTACAAAGATTAGAATTCATGACAGCTGATCATTACTCTGTTCGGGGAAAGGTGCTCCTCCCATATCATTCCTCAGCTTTTCCACAACAGTAGAGACAGTACAGTCAAGCCCCCAAATTTTGGCTAGACACTGTGCCTCCAACTCCATGGCACGTGGCCAAAGGAGAATAGGTCATTGCTCATGCTAGACTACGAATGAGAAGTTTCCAAGCGTGGTTCAGTTTGGTTGATGGGTGAAACAGACTTCCAAAGGGGTAGCTGTGTCAGTCTAGTTCAGCAAAACAAAGAAAGAGTCCTGTGGCACTTTTAAAGACTAACAAATTTATTTGTCGCATGAGCTTTCGTTGGAGAAAATCCCACATCATCAGACGCTCGAAAATGGAGAATTTACAGAATGGGAGGAAAATAAATGCACAGAAGTATAAGTTATAGGATCAGGTCAGTGTTACAGCAAATCAAAGCAGTTGTTTAGATTCAAACAATGGACAACACCATATTAAAGGGAGATGAGGTAAAAAGAAGGCAAAATAACATACAATAAGAAAAAAAATAGAAATCCCTATTTAATCCTAAGGCAATAGTGTCAAATCTGCATGTGAATTCCAATTCTGCAGTTTCTCTTTGAAGCTTTGGTTTGTAATCCATTCGCCTAAGTACAGCTATTAACTGATGATTAATGGAGTGATCAGGGAGATTAAAGTGTTCCCCTTTTGGTTTTTTAATGTTATTTCTGATGTCAGATTTGTGTCCATTTATTCTTTTGCTCAGAGGTTGTCCTATTTCTCCGGTGTATAAGGCAGAGGGGCAATGGTGGCACATGATGGCATAAATCACATTAGTGAATTGAGCCCTTGATGGAGTAGCTGGCTTGATTAGGTTCTATGATAGTGTAATTTGTGCAGATATGTGAGCAAAGTTGGCAATGGGGTTTTTTGCAGGGATATGTGCGTGCTTTAATGTTTATATTCTTTAGTCTGTAGTTGTTGGAGAGTATCTGTTTAAGGTTGGGTGGCTGTCTGTAAGCGAGGAGAGGTTTGCCGCCCAAGGCTTGAGAGAGCAAGGGATCGTCTGGTAGAATAGGCTGTAGATCCTTGATGATGTGTTGTAGAGGTTTGACTTGGGAGTTGTAGGTGATGATCAGTGGTGTTCTGTTGTGTTCTTTCTTGGGCTTCTTTTGTAGTAGTTGATTTCTGGGTACCCGTCTGGCTCTGTTAACCTGTTTCTTCACTTCCCCAGGTGGGTACTGTAGTTTTAGGAATGCTTGATAGAGATCCTGAAGGTGTCTTTCTCTGTTTGAGAGATCATAGTAAATGCGGTTATATCTTAGGACTTGGCTGTAGACAATGGATTGTGTGGTGTGTCTTGGATGAAACTCGGGGGATGGAGGTAACTATAATGGTAGGTAAGTTTTTGGTGTAGGGTGTTGTTTGTGTGTCTATCATTAATTGGTACTGTACTGTACTTGTATTTGTACTGTACTGTACTTTGGAGTGTTCCAGGCTAAGGTTGATCATGAGGTGGAAATTGTTGAAATATCTGTGGAAATCTTCAAGGGCATCCTTTCCGTGGGTCCAGATGATGATGATGTCATCACTGTAGCTTAAGTAGAGGAGTGGTACTTGGGAACAAGAGTTGAGGAAACGTTGTTCTAAGTCAGCCATAAAAATGTTGGCATATTGTGGGGCCATTCAGGTACCTATAGCAATGTTGCTGACTTGAAGATATAAATTATTTTCAAATCTGAAATGGTGTGGGTGAGAACAGAGTCACAAAGTTCAGCCATGAGGTGTGCTGTGGCATCATCTCGGATGGTTCTTATAAAGGCTTGTAATCCGTTTTTGTGTGGGATGTTGGTATAAAGAGCTTCTACGTCCATAGTGGCCAGGATGATGCTTTCTGGAAGGTCACCAATGGATTGAATTTTTCTCAGGAAGTCCATGGTGACTCAAAGATAGCTAGGAGTGTTGATAGCATAGAGTCTGAGGAGAGAGTCCATATAGCCAGACAAGCCCACTGTAAGAGTGCCAATGCCTGAGATGATGGGGTGTCCGGGGTTTCTAGGTTTATGGATTTTCGGTAGTAGTTAGAATATCTCTGGTCAGGTTTCTGGGGGTGTGTATCTTTCTTGATTTGTTCTTCTGCTGCTTCAGGGAGTCTCTTGAGAAGGTGGTGTAGTTCCTTTTGGTATTCCTCAGAAGGGTCAGAGAGAAGTGTTTTGTAGAACATTGTGTTGGAGAGTTGTCTATAAGTCTCTGATTTATTCATGATGACAACAGCACCTCCTTTGTCAGCCTCCTTATTAATAATGTCAGAGTTGTTTCTGAGGCCGTGGATAGCATTGAGTTCTGCTTCGGTTATGGAGTAAGGCTGTTGTTTGTCCACAGAGACAGTGAAACAAATTACTGTTGATAGCCACCAAGGTCAAGCAATCCTTGGATTGATGGAAAGACCCAGTGAATGTATGTATGGGAATCCCATTTATTCAGCCTTTCCCATTGTTACTGCTGCCCAGTGAAGCATGCCTCATAGGATGGGGTGCACATCTCAATGGAATCACGATGTGGGGCAGATGGTCATCATGCAAGACATGCCTTCACATCAACCTACTCAAACTCAGTGTGGTCAGAAATGCATGTGCCCACCTCCTCCCCATGCACACTAAAGTCATGACTGACAATGTGACCTACCTTGTTTTACGTAAACCATGTGGGAGGTACCAGATCACACTCCTTGTGAATGGAAGCACTAAACCTATGGAACTAGCACATTTCCCACAATGTCATAATATCCGGTGCATAAAAATAACTTGCTCTGAGGTGGTTCAGGAAGTGTTATTACATAGTAGGAAAGACCTATTCATCAGACCTTCCTAAAAAAAATGGAAAAGATTTCAAATCTGAGTCATCCCAAAGGCATCACTCTTAATTTCAGACACCCTACTGGTTGTCCTGGATTACCTGTTGAGTCTCAAGAAATTGTGTCTATCAGCTCAGTAAAGGTTCACCTAGAAGCTAATTGCAAGCTTTCACCAGCAGTGGAATGATGGCAGTGTTCCTAATCGCCATTACCTCAGCAAGAAGGATAGGAGAGAGCAGCCCTCCCTTTCATTGTGTTCTTCCCTGACAAAGACAAAAGAGTCTTGTGGCACTTTTAAAGACTAACAGATTTATTAATCGCATGAGCTTTCGTGGGAGAAAATCCCACTTCGTCAGAGACTCTTTTGTCTTTCTACAATAGACTAACACGGCTACCCCTTTGGAATTTCCCTGACAAAGTCACTCTTAGACCACATCCAAAGTTCACTCCCAAGGTAACTTCCACATTTTCATATAAACCAGCTTATTGACTTTCTATCCTAAACCTTGTCAGGATAATAGAGAAGCCATCTCCATGCGCTTGATGTAAAGAGATGTTTGACCTTCTATTTGGACAGAACAAAAGCTTTTAGAAAATCTTCTCAAGACTCTTCCTCTCCATGGCAAATAGGTCAAAAGCAATTTCAGCTCAAAGAATCTCCAAATGAGTCTCGAACTGTAGCAAGCTCTTTTACCAGATGCATAATGTAGCACTCCCATCTTTAATATGCATGCACTCTACAAGATCAGTCTCATTTTCCATTGCCTTCTCCCAGGGCATCCCTGTGTCAGAAATCTGCAAAGCAGCTACCTGGGCATCTGCACACACCTTTGCAGAACATTACACCATCATCAGGGACTCACCTGCAGACATAAAATTTGGTGCCACGGTACTATCATGTATAATTCGACTTCAAAGCCACAGCTTCCAATGGTAGACACTGCTCAGGAGTTAACTACTATAAAGGAAATATTTAATACTACTACTATAATATCACCTACCTCTAACAGAATACTGTTCGTCAGTAGAGCTCAAAGTACTTTACTAATGAGGCCAATATCATTAACCCCATTTTATAGATGGGAAAAGCTGAACCACAAAGCAGCAAGGTGATTTGACCAAGGTCACTTAGCAGGCCAATGGAATAGACGCAAGGACTTCTGAGTTCCCATCCAGTTTTTATCACCTACATGGTTTAAAATGCAGAAAAGCCAGAAAAATAAAAGTCTTAAATGTTGTCCAATCTCATGATTTTCAGTTGGCAATCCTGATAGCAATCACAATGTCAGTAAGAAACTAGTAGTATGCTTCAAGAAACTGCCCCTTTCCTTACTACCACGGAAAAACATTGGTTTTATGAGAGCCATGGAGAGGCAGAAATGGCAAGAGCAGTGTGAAATGTCAGCTCCAGTTAAGACACACAAAACCTATATTTTTTGCAGGTATTGGCTACATTCTCCAAGTTCATAATTTTCATTTTAGTAGTGCTTCAGGTGTTGTCTTATTGCAAAAATAGCTCCTCTATAAAATCAGTGCACATTAGTCTTGTTTAATCTACATAAGAACAGACAGAAATTACAGGACCACTCAACAGCAATTTCCCCTACCCTCCTTAACAGGGTGCTAACCTCAAAGCTTCCTTTTGGCCACTGAAAGGTCAGTTTCATTAAGCAAGTGGTCAAAACACCAGTATTCAGCTTGCATAGCTGAAGTTTAATTATAAGAAACAGCTGACTTCACATCTGGCTGAGGACCTATTGGAAAAACACAAATATGTCAAACAAAAGTCAAAAGTAGACCCAGCTGTCTGTTTCTGCTCAGTGAAAGTTAAACACAAAGTATATGTCACTATCTAGGCTCCAGAGTACTCGATGCTTTTTTTACCTCAGTCTTCACTGGCAGGGTCAGCTCCCAGGCTGCGATACTGGGTAACACAGAATGGAGAGAAGAAGAGTGGCCCTCAGTGATGGAAGGTCAGGTTAGGGATTACCTAGAGAAGTTGGATGTGCACGAGTCTATGGGACCGGATAAACTGCATCCAAGGGTACTGAGGGAGTTGGCCGATGTGACTGCAGAGCCGCTGGCCGTTATCTTTGAAAACTTGTGGCAAACGGGGGAGGTCCTGGAGGACTGGAAAAAGGAAAATATAGTACCTATCTTCAAGAAAGGGAGAAAGGAGGATCTGGGGAGCTACAGACCAATCAGCCTCACCTCAGTCCCTGGAAAAATCATGGAGCATATCCTCAAAGAATCCATCCTGAAACACTTGGAGGAAAATAGAGTGATCAGGAACAGTCAGCATGGATTCACCAAAGGAAAATCATGCCTGACCAACCTGATTGTCTTCTATGATGAGAGGACTGGATTTGTGCATGCGGGAATAGCTGTCAACGTGATATACCTCGACTTTAGCAAAGCTTTTGATACAGTTTCTCACAGTATTCTTGTCAGCAAGTTAAGGAAGTATGGGTTGGATGAATGGACCGTAAGGTGGATAGAAAACTGGCTAGATCATCGGTTTCAGTGGGTAGGAATCAATGGCTCAATGTCTAGTTGGCAACCAGTAACGAGTGGACTGCCCCATGGGTTGGTCCTGGGGCCGGTTCTATTCAACATAGAATCATAGAATAATAGGGTTGGAAGGGACCTCACGATGTCATCTAGTCCAACCCCCTGCTAAAAAGCAGGACCACTCCCACTATATCACCCTAGCCAGGATTTTGTCTAACCAGGCCTTAAAAATCTCCAAAGATGGAGATTCTACCACCTCCCTAGGTAGCCCATTCCAATGCTTTACCACCCTCCTAGTGAGAAAGTTTTTCCTAATATCCAACCTTGACATCTTCATTAATGATCTGGATGATGGGATAGATTGCACACTGAGTAAATTCGCAGATGACACCAACCTGGGGGGGAATGGTAGACATGCTGGAGAGCAGGGATAGGATTCAGAGAGACCTAGACAAATTGGAGCAGTGGGCCAAAAGAAATTTCATGATATTCAACAAGGACAAGTGAAAAGTCCTGCACTTAGGGCAGAAAAATCCCATGTACTGCTACAGGCTGGGGACCAATCGTCTAAGTAGCAGCACTGTAAAAAAGGACTTGGGGGTTATAGTGGACGGGAAGCTGGATATGAGCCAACAGTGTGCTCTTGTTGCCAAAAAAGCCAATGGTGTATTAGGCTGCATTAGCAGGAGTGTTGCCAGCAGATCGAAGGATGTGATTATTCTCCACTATTCGGCACTGGTGAGGCCGCATCTGGAATACTGTGTCCAGTTTTGGGCTCCCCACTACAGAAAGGATGTTGAAAAATTAGAAAGAGTCCAGCGGAGGGCAACGAAAATGATTAGGGGGCTGGGGCACATGACTTACGAGGAGAGACTGAAGAAACTAGGCTTAGTCTGCAGAAGAGAAGACTGAGGGGACATTTGACAGCAACCTTCAACTATTTGAAGGGGTGCTCCAAACAGGAGGGAACTAAGCTATTCTCAGTAGTAACAGAGAACAGAACAAGGAGCAATGGTTTCAAGTTGCAGTTGGGGAGGTCGAGGTTGGATATTAAGAAAAACTTTCTCACTAGGAGGGTGGTGAAGCATTGGAATTGATTACCAAGGGAGGTGGTGGAATCTCCATCTTTGGAAACATTTAAGGCCCAGTTAGACAAAACCCTGGCTGGGATGATTTAGTGGGAGTGGTCCTGCTTTTAGCAGGGGGTTGGACTAAATGACCTCATGAGGTCCCTTCCAACCATAAGATTCTGTGATTCTAAGATGAACTATTTCAGAAATGTGCAACCTAGGTATGCTGCATAAAAACACTTTTACAAGGAGCAGACATTTTCTACAGAGAGCAGAACAATCTCTTTGCAGAGTCTTCCCTCCTCCCACCCTGCCACTGCCTGTCTGAAATCTTCTGAATCATAATATATGATTCAGAAATCAAAAAGAATGGGTTTTTTCCAGAGATGGTGGTTAATGTGCAGCTCCTGTTTCTCTCAGGATATTGCAATTTGATTCAAACTTTTTTAGCTGAGTCATAACTATTTAGTTGTATGTTTCTTTGTCTCAGTGCACTGGGCAAAGAGGTTACTGTTTAGAACCGCTCCCCCTGGTAGTGGGAAAACACAAAGGAAGGGATTTAGAGTTAGTGAAAACACATTGCTGAGCTGGTGCATGCCTGTAGAACAATAGAGAATGATGGCAGGCCTCAGCACTATATAGAAAAGCTTGCAGCACATTCAGTGCCCCTTCCCCCCCCGCCCTCAGAATGGCTGCACTCTAGGCATTCTGTTATGAGAGACTCTAGAAGGAAGAGAAGAAAGTATGTGATGGACAATTATAGAAATTTAAGGCAAGCAGTTATTCAAAGTGCAAAATATTGGACCTGATTACAAAGGCTGTTAAAACACTGGCCTGTTAAAGGGCTTTTGGATCTGAAGTGTATGAGCCAGAATGAAACAGCAGTGAAGATAATCCATTAGTTCAATCAGAAAAAGCATTACTATTTTTCTCATCATGATGCGTAGAGCACCATAACAGGGCTTGATTTTCATTTTGGTGCTACCCTTAAAAAAAATGTTCCAGATCTTTCCAAACAGTTTTAAGTCCTCTCTCCCTGGGAGAACCCCTGCTCCTCCATCTAGCCCACTGCAGGATTAGCACTTTACACCAGTGGCTCTCAACCTTTTGCAAGTCAGGACACACTTGGTGGCCTATTGCAACCCTACAGGACACACCAGCCCACCCCCCCCAGGCCAAATCCAGCCATCTGTCTGCGACACACTTCCCACTGTGTGGTGACACAGTAATGGGTCCTGACACACTGCTTTGAGAACTGCTGCCTTAGATTATTATGTTTTAAAGGATAATGGCGTTAAGCTGAATTTTAACTCCCTTGCCTTCAAAATCCACAGGGAAAAGGCTACGTAAGACTTGACACAAAACCTCTGACCTAAATGCTACTTGATTCTCTGAGAGAGAAGATGACCAGGAATTTACTGGTTGGTAAAGTATAACTCTTCATTAATGATATGATAATAAAGTATGAATAGTCGTGTTTTATATGCTTATCTAGAACTTTCTGTCTGAGTCTTAAAGCACAGAACAAACATCCAGTCTGACGTTACCGCTGTTAGAAAGGGAAGTATTAAGGTATGTTGACACTGCAGTTAGACTCTAGTTGGCTAGCCCATGCCAGCTGACAGGCTCATGTGGCTTGGACTAAGGGGCTGTTTAATTGCAATGTAGGTGTGGGGGCTTGCTCCAGGACCCTGTGAGAGGTGAGGGTGCCCAAGTTTGGGCTGCCGTCTGAGCCCAAACGTCTACATCTCAATGAAACAGCCCCTTCGCCTGAACCCCATGAGCCTGTCAGCAGGCATGGGTCAGCCCTGGGTGTCTGAAGACAGTGTAGATGTACCCTTCCTGGCAAGGCTGGCCTGCAGGACTTCGGAGAAGGCTAATACGATGATTATCTAACACCCCGCTAAACACAAACACACCCAATAAAATGGTGGATCAATAGGCCCCTGTTTCTTCCCCAAAGGGCTTTCAGAAGGACGGTAATCAATTCCTGATTGCCAGGAGGCATGTACGTTTTCAGTTTCTGCCATCACCTCACATTTTGAAGTTTGCCTTTGCAACAAAAATGGTTAAACTCTTACCACTCTTTCAAAACTATGGTAAGCATGGATGCTAAAGAGTTGAACAGCTTGGAAGACCTGTGAGCTTGAATCCATTTTATGGAGAGAAAAACTGAAGTGCACAGACACAAAAGGACATGCTTAAAACTAAGTCAGTGGCTGAGCTGGAGGCATATCCTAGAGTCAAGCCACTAAGCAACACTGTTCCCCAGCAAAAGCTGTGATCGTTTGCAATGCCGTTTATAGAGACATGGTTAAAATGACTTCTGGCTTTTTGTAGCTGAACTGAAGATGATGCCTTAGTGAAGATTTGGTATGACGTGGGGGCCTAGGTTGTTTTAAAAAAGAGAGAGAGAGAGAGAGAAATTGGCAGCCATTTAATCCATAACACAATCTACTCTTGTTTAATATTTTGAAAAAGACAAAAATTAGGCTCCTAAAGTAGAATGTGGCCCAACCTCTTGGCAAAAAGCATCTGTATGATAACTCACAGTTGCCACTGAGACTTCTACTAGATTTTCTTTTTTAAAGCCAGGTTTGCAAAGGCAAGGCTCTGAGGATCAGTCTCTTGAATTTGAGCAGATTGCATACATGCTGGAAACAGACTTGGTAATGAAATTCGGAGATCAAAGGCAGGGGGTTTACAAGGAGCCAGGTACAGTTGTGGTAGACTGAATGTTCTCCTTGAACACCTGGACCCTGGTGAGAAGGATGCATTACACTGACTGTAGGCTAAATTGCTTTCAATGTAGAAACCAGTTTGGGGAGTTTCTGAATTCAGAGACTGAGGAGTGAGTTTCTCTTGCCTATTTATCTCATGTCATCTTCTTATGCAGTCTAGACCCAGTGATCAAACCTGCTGTCATTCCAATCCAGACCAACCTACTAATGTGAGAAACGTCATGCCACCAGCTCTGTAACTGGCTCCATTTTTGTATCTTCTGCCTTTGATCTCACTTTTACTGGGCATTACTGACTGTCTGGCAGCCCATGTTTCCTGAATTGCTCTGCTTTCCTTTTTTCTAGTGGGAGGGACTGATTTTCAGAAAGTCTGATTATTTTAGTTTTCTTAGCCAAATAAAGAATGTTCTCCTTCAACTTTATGGCTCTTATCTACTTGACAAACATGATTGCCATGTTCTGTGCTTCTTCAAATGCTTCATTTATAACTGCAGCAGCTGTTACAATTTGGGGTCTGCTTATTTTATCCACTGGGAATTTTCTTTATTTTGAAATTATGAGATGATAAACAAGAATGGGTTAGTGTCCTTTTTAGATTCACTGGAGCAGTAAACACAGGGGCAAGTTCATTTTCCAAAGTTGGTGAGCTCTTTGGGACAGAGCTGTGTGTGGACAGCACCTAACACACTAAGTATTACTCTGGAATAAATCATGATCTAATATTGCATTGCCAAGCCTTTAGTCCTCCACCTGCAAGCCTGCCCCATGAGTCCCTGGGTACTGTATGATAGCTGAAGTGGAAGTAAATCAGTTCTGTAAAGTGGAGTGGGGTCGGAGAGCCACACACCCATGCATTTCATAGAGTGATGCCTCAGGGAAGATGATTCTAAGAAAATCTAGTTTGGCAGATCCACTAGCCACTGGTTTTCAAACTGGGGTTCACATACCCCTAGGAATACTCAAGCTCTCATCATGGGATGCAGGAGAAAAATCCTTTGATGGCACACCTGGGAGGGGAGTGGAAAGATGCATGCCTTTGCAGACAGCCATGCATAGGCTCTGTCACACAGGGCAAGTGGACACAGGGCTGCCCTAATGGATGGACCATGTGGGACCAGCCAGAGCGCTGTGCTTAGGGGCTTGCTATGGTCAAGGAGCGGGGTGGGCCTAGAGTTCAAAGCTACAGAAGGGAGCCCAGGGAAGGCAGTTGCAGCCACGGATTCCGAAGTACAAATTCACCCAAGACTTCATTTTTCCTAAGATCCCAGCCCTCAGTGGTAAGGTTGTGGGCCCTGAAACTGCACTGAAGGCCCAGGGTCAGGAAAGAGCTTTAAGAGAGCTATCCCAGTCCCTTCAGCCTAATAAAACCACCTCGGTGAGCGGCAGAAGCTGTGTTGGCAGGAGAGCGCTTGTGTTGGTGTAACTTCTGTTGCTCGGGGAGAGAGGAAGTCTGTGTGAATAAGCCACCCCTCTGAGTGACATAAATTATGCTGACGTAGACTGTAGTGAAGACATAGCCTAGGAAAATTTTGCAGGGATTTCCCACTATAGCTAATTGGCTTAACCTCCACTAGAGTTGACAAATCTGGGAGCCCTTGTGTAAATAGACCACTAATTGCTGCTCTTTTTTAAAGCACCGTGTCAATTAGAGACCTGAACTCAACACAGTTAGGTGACATTGCTAGAAATACCAGCATTTGTAATGTTGCTAACACTGAGGTGGTATTAGTACTGTGTGAAGTTATTACAAAATTTCCCTGTAGGCAGCGGACAAGGCTTTGAAATGCCACGTGTTTTTAATAGGCATTTTCACACTTTTTTTTTTTTTTTAAAAGTACTTCCAAAGCTCCTGGTGGTGTTGTCCAGAGCCATCGCTACTATATATTCCTTGTTTGTTTTGCTAACCTAGACTAACATGGCTACCCCCTTGGAACATTACTATATGGTTCCGTGTAGTGACTCTCCAGCTTATGTTAAGCAGTGTTGTTTGGCTTCAAAATGGATCTGCCTGGACAAGCCACTCCAATAAGGTAAGGAGATTAAATTTGGAGATGAGACACAGCCATCACTTGTGAAGCACATTGAATACTTTGCATCCAAATGAGTTTCCTTTTTGAATCTCAGACAAAAACTGCAGTGCACTTAGGAAACTTGCTATACCTGATAGCAATCTGGTCATTATCTAATTTTAGTATGCTCTTTGGTTTGTTTACTGAGATTATTGCATGAAGAGCTCTTCAGAATTAGGTGAGGAATGGTTGATTAACTAATAGCAGCCTTAATCTTCATGTGTCAATTAATTGCCATGTCCCCTCTCTCTTTCACCCTTCAAGCTATGGTGAGTGTATTTGAGAGGGCCATATCCAGACTGCCAGATGCTTTTGAACAGACATTGAAATATTTTATTTAGTTATTATCACTATTAATTTTTAAATAATTTTCTTGAGTTGGTACCATGACTATAAGTTGCCCAAGAAATTTGTACCTTAACAAAAATAATTGATTGCCACTGTTTTTTGAGAATGGGGGTATAATTTTTTTTAACAACTCTCTCCCCCCATCCCTGCTAAAATTCTGTGTTGGCCTCAATATCAACCCATCTCCTATAATATGGAGAGAGAGACTAATCATGGAAAATGGAGCAACTTTTAAAAGAAAAGTGGATGATATGGTTGGATGGTAGCTGGTATAATCAATACCTTATTTTAAAAGACAATGTATTGCTTCATAGAAGCATAAATCTTTAGTTCTGTCTTTTTGCAACCACTAAAGTCTAGTCTTATTCTAGAATTCTGTGTGCAGAAGCATTATAGCCTGTGGGTAAAACTTCCGAAAGTCCCTAAGTAAAATTCAGTGGGACCTAGGGCTAGATTCACAAAGGGGCTTACACATTGCAGAGCTTGGCTTTTAAAATGCCTAATGCTCAGGAGCCCTGCTGACTAGTACGATTCCTACCTATGAGTTAGGTGGCCTCTCATGTGTTGTATGGGGAAAGTTAGGAGGTCCTGATTGACAGGCTAGAGAGAGGTACTTCCTCTACTCGGGATTCTCAGCTATAAACCATCTCCTGGAGTTAGGCCTCTAAGCTTTGTCAGCCCTTTCTTGTGAAAAACAAGAGTAAGAGATGTTTACCAGCTCTGTTATAGCCAATAACCCAGTGGCTAGGGCACTCATCTGGTATGTAAGGGACCCAGGTTCAAATTCTGTTCTGTCTGATTTGGAGCACTGATTCAAACCCACATCCCAGGTGAGTGAACACCCTAACCAGACCAATAGATTAGGTATTCTGGAGAGTGTGGGGGGTGCTTCCCTGTCTCTCCTATTGAAGCTGTTCCACTTTGTATGAATAATTAAATATTCTTTGAGCTGAGGGGAGAGTGAGCGACACTATAGCCTGGTAATTAGGGCACACATCTGGGATGTGGAAGAGTCAGATTTTATTAATGACATAGAGTGGAACAGCTTCAGCAGGAGAGATTAAAAGAGCCCTGCCCCAGGATTCCCAAAGGGATTTAAGATTACAATGTTCAGCATTATAAACCTAACTTTCTAGTGTCAATCAGCCCTTAAAATTAGATTGACCCAGCTATGCGACTAAGTGGTGTAAAAAATCCATACCCTTGAGTCACACAGTTAAGTCAACCTAAGTCCCTGTGTAGTCAGTGCTAGGTCAGTGGAAGAATTCTTTCATCGACCTAGCTACCACCTTTCAGGAAGGTGGATTACCCATGCTGATGAGAAAATCCAGTTCATGTAGGCAGTATCTACACTGAAATGCTACAGCAGGGCAAGAGCAGCTTTGAAATGCTACAACAGCACATGTAGACAAAGCCCTTAGGCACAAGCCCTGGGGTAGATACCTACACAAAGCATGGGGCAAGATAGGCATCTTAGAATGGGCCTCACAGAAACCAGCATGCTAAGTGGCCAGCTGCGTGAACTAACCGATGTCAAATGCTGAAGAAAAGGATCTGCCCTAAGCCCACCCCTATTAGGGAATCAGGTATCTTCCTCCAACCTGGGTTTAGGCAGCCACTTTTTGTGTTTTTTGCCTAAACTATTGTTTGCAAGATCAGTGGCAGACACAACTAACTCTGTACAAAACAGGGTGGGGAGGAGAGAAGTGGTAAGGAACTCACCTAGAAAGTTGGAGATCATGGCTCAATTCCCCCACCACGTGAGGAGAAGGGATTTGAACAGAGGTGGGTTTCATGTCTCAGGTGAGTATCCTAACCATTGGATGATACTGTGACTGTTGCATTTTGGCACTAATCAATGCAAGGGGCCAGACTTTCTACTGATTATTGTTACTTATGTGTATTGTGTTAGTGCTGGTAAATCCCAGTCCTGATGTTTTAGGCATTGAAAATCAATATAATAAAAAGGTCCGTGCCTCAGAGCTAACAATCAAAGCCCAAGTTGATAAGGCAGGGGATGCAAACATAGGGTGTCAGCACAGGTAACACAGGATTATGGTGCCTTGCACATTGTTCAGCCACTTACACTGAAAAATTCCAAAGGGGTAGCCGTGTTAGTCTATTGTAGAAAGACAACAGAGTCCTGTGGCACTTTTAAAGACTAACAGATTTATTTATCGCATGAGCTTTCGTGGGAGAAAATCCCACTTCGTCAGACGCTTTGAAGATGGGAAACTTACAGAATGGGAGGAAATTAAATTCAGGGGAGTGTATGACATAGGATCAGGTCAGGCTGTAACAGCAAATCAAAATAGGTGTTAGGATTCAAACACTGGGGAACAGCACATAGAGGAAGGTGAGGTCAAATCACCTGTTGTAATGAGAGAAAAATCCATAGTCCCTGTTTAACCCCAAGACAACTGAGTCAAATTTGCATATAAATTCGAGTTCTGCAGTTTCTCTTTGAAGCTGTGATTTGTTATTCATCCGTTTCAACACAGCTATTAACAAGTCGTCAAGGGAGTGAGCAGGGAGATTGAAGTGTTCCCCTATTGGTTTTGTAGTGTTGCAATTTCTGATGTCAGATTTGTGTCCATTTCAGTCTCTGCGCCAAAGAATAAATGGACACAAATCTGACATCAGAAATTGCAACAGTACAAAACCTGTAGGGGAACACTTCAATCTCCCTGCTCACTCCCTTGTCGACTTGTTAATAGCTGTGTTGAAACAGATGAATAACAAATCACAGCTTCAAAGAGAAACTGCAGAACTGGAACTTATATGCAAATTTGACTCAGTTGTCTTGGGGTTAAACAGGGACTATGGATTTTTCTCTCATTACAACAGGTGATTTGATCTCACCTTCCTCTATGTGCTGTTCCCCAGTGTTTGAATCCTAACACCTATTTTGATTTGCTGTTACAGCCTGACCTGATGCTATGTCATACACTCCCCTGCATTTAATTTCCTCCCATTCTGTAAGTTTCCCATCTTCAAAGCGTCTGACGAAGTGGGATTTTTTCCCACGAAAGCTCATGCGATAAATAAATCTGTTAGTCTTTAAAAGTGCCACAGGACTCAGTTTTTACACTCACTTTTCAGTGTAAGACAACAATCAGATTAGTATCCTCAACTTGCACATCATGCATCCACTTTGCACGGCCTGGGTGAAACGGCAGTGGGGACCCAGTGAAATTCTGGAGACTTGTTATAATTTTCACACTTTTGAAAGAGTGAATATGTTTTTGCAAGGTACAAGTATTCAGTTATGAACCAGGCTGGCTTCTTTACAGAAAGAGGTTTCTACTGCCTGGGATATGCAAGTCAGCTGATCATAATAGTTCATTATGGCTTTAAAATCTATGATACAAGAAGTGCTATGCTTTGGAATTTGCAGATTTAGGTCCAAAGAAAGTGATGCCAAAAAACTTATTTTGGGGACCTTGTACCCTTTAGTATTGTTTTGTGATAAGGACTGCCTCAGTGTCTGTCTGCACTATACTAACAAAACAGCTCACAGTATTGAACTTTTTAGGTGACCACTTTCGCTTTAAGGCCAGGTCATGACTGGTGGGTAAGAAGACAGAGTGCTATCCCATATGTTTTCTGGTTCATTCCAGTTTCTTTGAGCTAAATTATCTTGTGGTTTGGTTGTATAGGTGTGTAGGGGGAAGCAAGCAGATGATATTGCGGGAAGGGGAATGGTGTAGTCCTGCTTAGAAAAAGCACAGTTATCTATTATTGTGACAGAGCCATAGACTTTAAGGCCAGAAGGCACCATCATGATAATCTAATCTGAGCTCTTGCACGTTGCAGGACACAGAACCTCACCCACCCATGCCTGTAATAGACCCCTAATCTCTGGCTAAACTACTGAACTCCTCAAATCAGGATTTAAAGACTTCACTTTACAAAGAACCCACCATTTACACTAGTTTAAAGCTGCAAGTGATCCATGTCCCATGCTGCAGAGCATGGTGAAACCCCACCCCATCAGGGTCTCTGCCAGTCTGACCCAAGAAATAATTCCCTCCCAACTCCAAATATGGTGGTCAATTGGACCCTGAGCATTTCTGCAAGACCCACCAGCCAGATACCCAGGAAAGAATTCTCTGTAGGAACTCAGAGCCCTCCTCATCTAGTGTCCCTTCACTCAAAGGCGGCTTTTGGGTTAGGTGAAGCAGGCGCAGGCCTAGGGCCCCAAGCAGTAAGGGGCGCCATCGCCTGCTTTGCCTACCGCCAAATCTGGATCTGCCTTGGTTGGCAGCAGGAGGGAGGAGCTGGTCCCTGGGGCTGGGGCCAGCAGCAGGGAGCTGAGGTCGGAGGGAACCAGGGCCACAGAGGGGGACCCCTGTGGGCCCCACAATAGCCCTATAGCGGGGCCCCACAATGGACCTTTGCCTAGGGCCCCCACTAGCCAAAGGCCGTCTCTGCCTTCACTGGCCATTGGGAATACTTGCAACTATCAGTCACAGACTGGCTACATGCCACTGCAGGCAGTCTCATTATACCCTCCCCTCCTCAAACATATCATGCTCAGTCTCAAAGCCAGTTAGGGGTTTTTTTTGCCTCTGCTTCTCCCCTTGGAGGCTGTTCTAGAACTTCCCTGCTCTGGTAGTTTTGAAACCTTTGTCTAATTTCAAGCCTAAACTTGAATAAATAAATTTATACCCATTTATTCTTGAGTGTACATTGGTTCTTAACTTAAAGAACACCTGTGCATCTCTGATCTGACATAGCCAACCATATGTCTCCCTCAGCTTTCATTTTCAAGCTCTGAGGGCTGGTCTACATTGCGGCAGGATTTTGGTGGCAGTCAAAGAGAGATACACAAGTACTTAAAATACCTTGGGTATCTCCCATCAACTGTCTACCTAACACAGTGTCTTCAGTGTGCTGTGTCGAAAGGAGATGACCTCCCTTCAACTCAGCACTACTCTACTTGTGGGGGTGGTCTTTAGCGATCAACTTCCTGGTTGGTTGAGCGATTCTTCACAAACCTGATCAGTCATTTGGGAAGATCAATCTGATGGCAGCAAATGTGCTGCCATCAATAAAGACTAGCCCTGAGTGTCCTCTCATAAGGTAGGTTTTCCATTCCTCTGAATTTCCTAACAGCCCTTCTCTGCACCTGTTCCAATTTGAAAACATGGGAGACCAAAATTATACACAGATGAGGTCTCACCAGTGCCTTATATAAATGGCACTAACACTGTCTCCACTGGATATACCACACCTGATTCATCTTAGGACAGCATTAGCCTTTTTCACAGCTACATCACACTGATGATTCATAATCCTCCTGTGATCAACCAATACACATGGGTTTTTCTCCACCTCCACCATTTCCCACTGATAAATCCTTAGCTTATAGCAAAAAATCTTTAGTCCTTAAGTGCATTACTTTGCACTGTTAAATGTCATCCCATTTCTATTACTCCAGTTTCCAAGGTCATCCAGATTTTCTTGTATGACATTCCAAACCTTTCAAAGGGGTAGCCGTGTTAGTCTATTGTAGAAAGACAACAGAGTCTTGTGGCACTTTTAAAGACTAACAGATTTATTAATCGCATGAGCTTTCGTGGGAGAAAA
>ML685883.1:659051-674884 GCA_007922175.1 Pelusios castaneus
CCCTTGTACATGACCCTGTATAGGTAGAAAGCCACCTACTGTGTTATTCTGTTCTACAGCGGTCTTAGAAGTCTCAGGCCATGTACACACGATCACTTTATTGCGCGATAAGGCTCCTTACTGAACAATAAAGCTTGGAGCGTCCACACGATCATTTTCCCTATTGCGCGGCAACACCCTCTTGCCCCTTAACAGTTAAATCACTCCAATCAAGAGTGGTTAGGCTTACCGCAGAACAGCTGTTCCACGGTAGTGCTCGTGTGGAGGATTTTCCACAATAGACAGCCTCCGGAAATGTCCCAGAGTGCCAATGCAGGCCACTCTTAGACATTGGAGCTGTCAAATATGTCAATTTCACTGCTCTAGCTGAGCAGTGAAACTGACTTTTATTGGAGCTGCCAGGCTTGGGGGCTCCAGGGGATTGACCCCCTGGACTGGGGAGAGCAGCCTGTTTGGGCCAGCCCCCTAGTCCAGCTGCAGGGGTTCAGGTGGCAGCGGGGGCTGCAGCGCTTACTTAGCACTGTAGCCCCCACCGCCACCCGAACCCCTGCAGCTGGACTAGGCTGGCTGTGGGCAGTGCATGGTGGGACAGGTACCCACCATGCACTGCTCCTTGTATTGCAAAGGAGCTTCACACATGCGAATGCTCCTTTGCGATACAAGGAGCACGTATACACACACAAAAGCGCTATATTTATAGCGTTTTCCTTGTCCCGCAACAGCTTATTGCGGGACAAGTTTGTCGTGTGTACATAGCCTCAGTTTCAACAATTCAAGATGAGAACCACTCATATACACCAGTCTTGCCCAAACAATTGTCCATATGGTGATTCTCCAGAACACATGGGTCATTGGAAGTGGTGCTTGTAATGCATTGCATCTGTTGGTAAAAGTTCTACATAGACCCCAGAGAGCAGCTTCAAAGGTACTTCTAAAAAAAAATGTGCTCTACTGCTCACTCCAGAGCTTCAGCCAATGCTCAGAATGGGTTTTAAAGTTTATTGATTTATCCATTGGGAGATTGAGTCACATAAGAGTCATCAAAGTGGCCCAGCATTAACAATTTATAACTATGAAGATAATTAATTCTCTCCATCCATTATGACATCCCATTTGCTCTGGAAAACAGCCAGTAAATATTCTTTTCAAAACCTAAAGTGTCACAATCCCTGGCTGCCCTTGTACATGAAACAATTTCTGGGTCTAGGTTATGTTGCCTTCTGTAGCCAATGTTCTATGAAATGCCCTTTGAGGGGCAGCTGCTCTTCTTACACAGGGCTTAATATAACTGCCATTCAAGTAAAAGGAGGGGCTACTGTTGACTCAATCAGGAGGAATTAAGATATTTTTCAAGAAGTCCACAGATTTTCAGTTGTATATTGCTGAAGTTATAGCTGTCTTCGGGAATATGAATTGTGATTCACAATGACTCCATTGCTGCAAATACAACTGCTTTTATAATTTTGATATAATACTTGGAGATGTTTGATATTATAAGGGCTATAGAGAGAAATGAATTAATTTTTTCCCTCAGGGTGAAATGAAAATGACTGACTACCCCTTGAAAGATTGAACATTACCTATTTGCTTTCCAAATTAATACTTGCTTAAAATATTCTGGTTTATTGTGGACATTCCTGTCAGCAAATTCAGACTGGTTCACTTGGAAGAGAAGATGCCAGTTTCTGTTTACAACATCCCCTCTGGGGGGATGGCTTCCATTTGTGAAACTGGATCACACAAATCTTCTACGCAGTTTACAACTAATGCTTAGTTTCACTGTGAATCGGAACTTTTGTTACCTATCAAACACCTTTTAATTCATGTATCAGAATGAATGGGGGGAACTGAAAGGATCAGTCTATGAGAAACTGTTCCCTGTTTGTTTTATACTATCTTAAAAAAACAAAAAACCCAATCCTGTCTTTTAACCATCTTTTAAATAAAAGCTTCTTCAGAAATCTTTTAAAGTAAGGCTAGAAATAGTGTTCAGCTTTCTGACCAAACATTACCCAATAGACCCAGATTTCAACCTTTGACTTCATTAATAAGTATGTTATCTTTTCGTTTAGAAAAGACACAGAGTTTCATTTCAGAGACATCATCCATTTCCCTTCTCTCCCATATTGCATGTGCTCAGTTAATTAGTTCATTTGACAGAATGTATTTTTTACCTTTGTGGTATGATATGTAATATTAACATTCTGAAAAATAATTGAACTGCATTTAAATTATTCCTGCTTTTCCTTGTATACTTTTTTTTTTTTTTTTGGGAGAAAATGGATATTGCCAACTTTTACCTCTTCTCCTCATAAATCAGCAAATTAATTTAATATCTGACCCTGTCTAAAGGCTTTCACTTAGTGTGCTTTCCCACTCCTTTCACCCCTCCTTAATTTAGTCAATTATGTACTATATAAAAATATTTTGAAATTAATTAACTTCTGTGAAAAGCATGCTTTTGAACTTTAAAAATTCATCTAATTTTGGCCAGAACTGTATACAATATTCATAGAATCATAGAATCATAGAATAATAGGGTTGGAAGGGACCTCACGAGGTCATCTAGTCCAACCCCCTGCTAAAAAGCAGGACCACTCCCACTAAATTATCCCAGCCAGAGTTTTGTCTAACCGAGCCTTAAAAATCTCCAAAGATGAAGATTCTACCACCTCCCTAGATAGCCCATTCCAATGCTTCACCACCCTCCTAGTGAGAAAGTTTTTCCTAATATCCAACCTTGACCTCCCCAGCTGTAATTTGAAACCATTGCTCCTTGTTCTGTCCTCTGTTACCCTCGAGAACAGCCTAGCTCCCTCCTCTTTGGAGCAACCCTTCAAGTAGTTGAAGGTTGTTATCAAATCTCCCCTCAGTCTTCTCTTCTGTAGACTAAATAAGCCTAGTTCCTTCAGTCTCTCCTCATAAGTCATGTGCCCCAGCCCCCTAATCATTTTTGTTGCCCTCCGCTGGACTCTTTCTAATTTGTCCACATCCTTTCTGTAGTGGGGAGCCCAAAACTGGACACAGTTCTCCAGATGCGGCCTGACCAGTGTCGAATAGAGGGGAATTATCACATCCCTTGATCTGCTGGCAATACTCCTACTGATGCAGCCTAATATGCCATTGGCCTTTTTGGCAACAAGGGCACACTGTTGGCTCATATTCATCTTCCCGTCCACCATAACTCCCAGGTCCTTTTCTACAGCGCTGCTACTTAGCTGATCGGTCCCCAGCCTGTAGCAGTGCATGGGATTTTTCCGTCCTAAGTGCAGGACTTTGCACTTGTCTTTGTTGAACCTCATGAGGTTTCTTTCAGCCCAGTGTTCCAATTTGTCCAAGTCTCCCTGGATCCTGTCCCTGCCCTCCAGAGTATCTACCATTCCCCCCAACTTGGTGTCATCCGCAAACTTACTAAGCACGCAGTCTATTCCATCATCAAGATCATTAATGAAGATGTTGAATAGAACCGGCCCCAGGACCGACCCCTGGGGCACTCCACTCATTACCGGTTGCCAACCAGACATCGAGCCATTGATTCCTACCCGCTGAGCCCGTTGATCATTCTAACCAGTTTTCGATCCACCTTACAGTCCACTCGTCCAACCCATACTTCCTTAACTTGCCAACGGTTTCATATTGTTGTACATATGCACACGCCAGATGCATTTAATTGGGGCAAACCCATCAAGAATTATGTGAACTGTACTTATATGTTCGAGAGTCAAATTCTGGCCTGTAATTCTTTTAATTATAAAATAAAATAAAATAAAATAAAATGCAACACTAGACTACAGTTTGCAGTAAATTTCATGCTGGATCTGTCTGAGTTGGAGAAACTTACAATACGGTTGGAGTGCAAATATAACTCTTTAAAATTCTCATTACTTCATTGCTTTATAGCCCCAAATCAGTAGACCCATGTTGTTGTACTTATACAATGAAAAGACTGGCAGGATCTTCAGGGAATAAGGTCACCCACACCCCCATCCATCCCCCTCCCACCCCCCCACATTCTGCTGTTGGTCAGGTATGTTACCACTACCAATCCTGATTGTTGCTTATGTTTGTAGCTTGAGTTCCTGACTGGTGTTCATAGTTCATGGCGGCTACCCCTGGCCAGGGAAGTTGGGCACGAAGAAGAGGAGGGTCTCTGTCGGGCACACAGCTGTGCACCAACACTCTTGGATACTGTGCAGAACATTACCCAAAACTATGCAGTCTCCCCCATCTTTTATATCTTTAGTCCAGTGGTTTTCAAACTTAGGGTCCGGACCCAGTACTGAACCTCAGGCACTGAGTTGTGTCATCCCCCGCTGCTGCCACCGCTAAAAGACTGGAATGCATTGCTCAAAGATGTAATTGTTGGGTCACCAGCATAAATGATTTTTTTCAACTGGTTCCTGAGGAAAAAAAGTTTGAAAACCACTGCTTTAGTCCATGGATCTTGCTGTGTTACACTGCATGAGTCATCAGTTAATGACAGATGGAACTTTGATCTCCTTCCCATAGCAGTCTTAACTATGGGGCAGGGTGGACAAGTGCCCCAGGAACCATGGTAGGGGAGGGCCCCCACGGTGGGGCAGGCTCCGCACTGGCTGGTTGGCTCTTTTAAATCTCCTGGACCAGCCAGGCGTGCCAGGGGCAGCCAGACCAGGAGCCCCAAGTGAGTTGAGCTAGGGAGGGGGTTGAGGAAGTGCCCAGGGCGGGAGGAGGGGGCCGCGAGGACTGAATGGGGGAGGCACTGGGGGCCGGCAATGTGGCCGCACTGGCAGTCAGCCTTGGGGTGGCGGGTGGTAGCCAACTGATGGGAGGAAGGCTCTGAGGGAGGCAGTGGGGGGCTCTGGTGGCAAGGCTGGAGGGCAGGCCTGAGCCTGGGGAGAGAGACTGGGGACAGGCATGGGCTGCGGGGAGGGGCAGGGGGCTAATGTGAGGGGACTGGCAAGTGGTAACGGGGCCCACTGGGAGGAGTTGGGGGCGACACGAGGCTGGGGGGCACAAGGCAAGGGTGCACTCTCTCTCTCACACACACACACAGCAGGGGGGGGCCACATACTTGACTTTTGCCCAGGGCCCCATATGATATATCCCACTAAGACAGCCCCACCCTGCCTGTTCTTGATGAGGCTTTTTGTTCCTTTCTTTCTAGGATGGATTTTTCTTGCTTTTGCAGGGTTTGTCTGCATTGTTCTTCAGCCATTAAGGTGGGGCTGGCAGTCTGTCATCAGGACAGGCTGGCCTTAGAAGCTGATCCCATTACACATGCGCCTCTCATTCACACATCCAAACTAAGTTCACACATCTAAATGAAGTGTTTTCTGACCTAGGCTGGGCAAAACAAAATGGAGTTTTGGTTACATAGGTGCTCACACATCTCTCTCAGATTTTAAACATTATGTTTCTTCTACTTATTTCTCTTGTACTAGCAAAGATTCAGTGGCAGTTGCAAAAACGAGTGACAAGAGACTACTTCAACAAATGTCCATTGGAAGTTTGGCCTGCCTTGATGTAACTTTGAAGGTGTGTGTATAAATTGTCAATCCCCTTGTATTTTTATAGGGTTAGAAGAAAAGGCCACTAAACTAAATGTCCCAAACCTCTACAGCTGGATCCACTGTAATAAGACTGCTTTGACTTTTGCCATTCCTGTGAGGCTCCCAAGAATTTTTAAAATTCTGGTGCATTGAACAACTGCGGACAAACACAAGCTGATAAATTTATGGATTGAAGATTTTCCTATTCTCTGTGCTGAGGATCTTTGAATCTGTACTAAAGAAGCACAACTGGTCTGTCTGACTGGGCATTTTCTCGGAGAGTTGTTTATCCTAAAGAACAGGGCTCCCTGTTCTGTAAGAATGTGGCAATGATCCAGTTTGTGCAATTTGTGCCTTCTCAGTGGCATAAATATGTATCTCAAGTTGGGGGTGCATATTTCATCTATATTAGATAAGCAAAACTGCCCCATCTTATGCCTTTTTGGTGGAGGGAAGGGAGATAGCACTATTATCCTGCAAAGAGGACTTGCTGCTCACGTTTGATGTCTGCCCGGCTAAACAAACCCATCCACATCTCTGACTGACGTATCTCTGCCAACATAAATCCCTGTGTAAAGTCAGCTATGTCAACAGAAGAGGGCTTCCACCACCATAGCTAACATTGTTCAGAGTGGTGGTATTCCTACACTGACAGAAAAAGCCTGTGTTCAGAGTGGTGGTATTCCTACACTGACAGAAAAAGTCTGTAGACATCCCTTAGTCTTGTCCTAGGACCTAGGAAAATAACTCCCACAGTTTTTATGTAGGGAAATCGGAGGCTGCTCTTGGATGGGGTGAGGTGAATCATACTGGCTTATGGAGGGAAACAGGCTGCTTTTATGCCCTCACCCCGTCCTCCATGAAAACCAAATGGCAGTTATTTGCTTCTGGCATGGAGTCAGGGAATCCTATCTACAAACAATCGAACTCAGCCAGCCCCTTTTTACCTCTGCAGATCTTTTCACTGTTCATCCAAAACAACTGGCAGGGGAAGCAGAAGAGAATGAAGAGAGGAAGTCTGGAAGGAGTAATGGGGGGGGTGGGTGGTTGGAAGACCAGGGTGTTCCATCTCCTTTTTTGATAACTAATGCCACACATGCCATATCAATCAAACTAGGAGACACTTTGTTTTGTTTTGATACTAAGAATATGCCTGGGGGTGGCAGTTAAGGGGTTCCTTAAATATAGATCATGTATTTTGATAGTTCTTCATTTGTTTGAAAAGAAAGTGGTCACCTCAATTTCCCCGCCTTCACACCCCGGTGCTAAACCAATAGTAAACCATTTTCTGCTGGAACTGTCTTTCCTGACTAAATATCACCTAGATGTAAGAAACAATATGGAAACTGTGAAGAAGGGAATTTTCACTTCAAATCTGTTTATTAATATCTTCTTCATTTCTGACAAATTTCCTTATTGGGTTCCTAGTAGGGCCAGTCATGGAGAAATATTGCACTGTGTAAACTTTCTGTATCTTTTAATTAGGAATACAAGACTTGCCATACTGGATCAGATCAGAAAGTCCATCTAGTCTACTGACTGACAAGTATCATTTACTTTAGAAGAAGATGCAAGAAAGCCTGTGGTGGATAATTATGAAATAATCTGCCCACAGAAGTTTCCTTTTAGCACTGTCTGTTAGTGGAGAAAGAAGGATTTTGAATGGGGGATTGTGAAAATTTGAATGACCAGACCTGAATAGCTAATCTATTAGAATACTTTGCACTTACATAACCTTCAGTAGCATCTGACAAATGTTATCCCCATTTTGCAGATGAGGAAACTGACATGAAGAGATTGTAGAAAGTCACTGGAGGTTGCACAGTGAGTAGCTTGCACTGAGCTGCTCCCAGGAAGACAAAATCCAAGTAAGCTCACATTCAAGTGTTCATGGAACCTTCTATTTCCAGTCTTTCACCTTACTCTGCCACCAGCCTGAACCCAAAACAATTATTCCACATGGCATAAGAATAAGAGACCATCTGAAATTACAGCAACAAATGTAAAATTGTACATAAGGGATGGCCTGGGGAACTGGTAGTGGGACAGAGCCCTTTATTTTTCAGACTGATGGTTGAGAGTGTTCAAAATTATTGTCTATTATTTAGACTGTGTGGAAATAAGTTGGGTAGGCTTTCTTGAAACTTAATTATTTGTGCTAATACTATGTGGAGCTACGAGGTGCTGAGTACTTTTGAAAATTAAGTCACGTATTTGGGTGCCTAAATATGGACTTTAAACACTCACTTTTTTAAAATCTTGGCTTAGACTTAGAATTTCCACCAGAGGTATTAATGGTGGGAGTTCTAGTGGAGACTTGCCAATGGTATTTTTAACTACCATGTCCTCTAATTGTCTAGATGACGGGAGTTTAAAAGGTGTTTATGCTAGAGCTTTTGCAGTTTCAAGCACTGATGAAATTGAACTGCTGGTGGCAACCGTGGGAAATCTTAAGAAAAAAAAAAAAGCCTAGTATGGAGAAAACCTAGTTGTTCTATTCCTTACCCCAGGTTTGATTTGAAAACGCTCTTGTGGTAGGGACAGGAGCTATTTTCTGTAGATCCATGCATTGTAGTCCTTCCAAGCATAACTGAGCATAGCACCAAAAATGTGTGTTGAATAGTGTTTCCAAAGTAATTGAATGCGGAGGTTCAGTCTAACACAATGAAATATATACACTGATTATAATCTCAGTGATCGCAATTTAAGTTCAAATAACTGCCAGTGCACACCCTTAAATGTGTGATAATACAATGTTACACACCTCCATTCTGTTAAACCAGGGGTAGGCAACCCCCAGTATGTGTGCCGACGGTGGCACACGAGCCCATTCAGAGTGGCGCATGGCATCCTCTACGGTGCCACAGAAATTGGTGCTCCTGCCACCAAAAGCCACTCTGGGTGCTTCTTTCAGGGGCAGCTGGAGGACAAGGGGTCCCGACCATGTCCCAGGCATGCAGCATAAAGACGCCCAGAGTAGCTCCTCTCCGCAGCGTGCCACCAAAAGGAGTCACACTGGGTGGCTTCTTCTCGTGGTGTCCCCGGGGACCCGTCCCAAGGAACGCCACCGAAAGGAGCTACTCTGACCGGCTAGTTTCCGCAAGGGGCTCCTTGCAGCAGCATGCCCCTCTCCTTCCCCCCCCCCCTGCTTTTTTCAGCAGAGGGGGCTGCTGGCACTGGCTGAGGTTCAGGGAGGAGCAGTCAGCACGGGGGTTGGCAAAGGTTACCGACCCGTGTTAAACTAAATTCATATAATCCAGTATATATACCATGCAACTATAGTCTATATACCATGCAACTATAGCAACCAAAACATGGTCATTCATTTAAATAAAAGACATTGCAAATTCTCCTTATTGTCCAACACCTAAACTATGCATTTGTTTAATGTCCTCAGTGACATGAGGTTTATTAGGGTTGTTTATAGTATTGGAGCTGCACTTTTATTTCAAGGTGTACTCTGCTAATTTCTAATCTGGTTTACTTTTATGCACAGGGAATCCTTATATAATGCAATGCACATTAGTCCCAGAATTTCATGTACTGTGAAGTATAACATTGATTCCCAGGGAGTAATAAGAACATTTTTTCTAACCGTTTTCACATCCATTTCAGAGCAAAGCTCCACTCTAAAGAGTGTCTATGTAAAAATGAACAGAGTCCTGTGGCACCTTTAAAGACTAACAGATTTATTTATCACATGAGCTTTCATGGGAGAAAATCCCACTTCAGCAGATGCTTTGAAAGTGGGATTTTCACCCATGAAAGCTCATGCAATAAATAAATCTGTTAGTCTTTAAAAGTGCCACAGGACTCTGTTTTTCTGCAATAGACTAACACGGTTACCCCTTTGGAACTTGATTATATGTAAAAATGTTATCTGAGCATGTGGGGCAGGCTGGAAGCAGTTTATGTGGGCTTCAGGGACAGAAGGTGGTGTGGGGGGGGGGCAATTTCATTGGGGGCTAGAGGAAAATGGTTTTGTATCAAAGAGGTAAAGCAAGAATGATAAATAGGGAGTGAAAAGATCTGTGGGAATCAGGAATGGGGAAGGGGGCTTGAGCAGCTGAGAGGCCATAAGACAGTCTAAGGAGGATGGGGCAGTAGGTCAGAATTAAGGAAGGCAGGAGGTGAAGGTTAGATTGTTTGTTCATCTGCAGGGCAGGACTAATGGAGAGAAGGTTTAATGGGGAAGGCCAGCATCTCTAGTGAGTCTGCAAGAGAACTATGCTCCTGAAAGGAAGAGGGGGCCGACCCAGAGTGCCTGATTCGGAGGGGACAGAGAGGTCCGGGTGTGTAGGGCAGAGAGCAAGCAGCGGAGTGGGGGTGCGAGACGGTCTGGCGTGGCGGTGTGGGGGAGGGCTGGTTTGTGGCTGTATGGACGGGGGGCTGCCTGGCTGTAGGGGGCGGGACAAGTGTTTGAACGATGGCAGGGCGGCAGGGCACGGCTTGTGGCAATATGGGGATGGGGCAGGTAGCAAGGGGCAGCGTTGGGCGATGGGGGGGACGGGACGCCCGGGGTGGTGGGAGGGGCAGAGAGTGAGAGGCGGGCGGAGATCTCCAGCTGCCCGCGGTGCTGCTGGCGCTGGGGGAGCAGGACAGGCTCGGCGCTGGCCGGGCGCGGAGAGCGGGACTAGGACAGCGGCGATAAGGCGAACGAAGGCCGGAGTCCGCCCTCTGGGCAGACGGGAGGGGCGTCATCCAGCGGCGGGCGGGGGACTGACGCTCCAGCGGCCGGGGGGGGGGGGGAGTACAGCGCTTTGTCCCGGCTCCCTGCCGGACACCAACCCACAACCCCGCGCAGACTGCGGGCGGCGGCCGCCCAGGGCAGCGTCTGGAGAGGAGGAGGAGGAGGAGGAGGAGCGAGTGGAACGCTGGGAACGGGGGGGTGACGTGTCCCGGAGGCCCCGCCCCCGCGCTGGATATATAAGCGCTGCGATTCACGCCGTCGGTCTTTTTCGCAACGGGTTTGCCGACGCCTTGCAGGTGAGAGGTGGCCGCGTGGAGAGAGCAGGCCCGGGCCGGTGGGGGAGGGGGTAGCAGCCGAGCCTGAGGATCAGGGTGGGCGCGTGGAGCCGCGGGGGAAGGGGGGGACCCAGGGTTGGGGGGGGACATCCGCGTGGGAGGGGGCTGGTGCCGGCGGCCCCGCTGTGGGGAGGTTCCTCAAAATGGCGCCGTGTCCCCCATGCTGCTCCTTGTGAGAGCGGTTGGGATCCGAGGGGATGGGGCCGCCATGGTCAGGTCCATGTGCCCCTCCCCCACGCGCTGGGGGATTGATTCTCCCATCCCCCTACGCTGGCGGGGTGGGCCGGGCCGGCTGGCGGGGCCGGGCCCCGGGCGGGTGCCGCTCCACGCGGCCGCTTAGCGAAGATGGCCGCTTGCTCCACGAGCGCCACAAAATGGAGGACGCGGCGGCCGGGGCGGAGCGCGTTACCCGCACAAAGAATCCGGTCCTGGACACGCGTTCGCCGGCCGCGTGGCAGCGCCTCGAGCCCGCGGCTAGCGCGGGGGCCGGAGCTGGCGGGGGAGGGGGGGGCCGCGTCTCGTGGGGGGGCCCCACCCGCGGTGGGCGGAGCCGCGCGCTGCCTCGAGTCCCGCCTGGGCCTAGTCCCAGCCGCGAGGCCGCCCCGCCCTAGGCCCGACCGGGCGCCTCTCCGTGAGCGGTGATCGGACCCGTGTGACTCCGCCGCGTTTTCCCCTTCGCAGGTGTTGATCTTATAAGGAAGGAGCCGGAGGCTGCCAGCCACCCAGCATGGGCAAGGAGAAGACCCACATCAACATCGTCGTCATCGGCCATGTCGACTCCGGCAAGTCCACCACCACCGGGCACCTCATCTACAAGTGCGGGGGCATCGACAAGAGGACCATTGAGAAGTTCGAGAAGGAAGCTGCGGAGGTACCTTGGCCGTGAACCTGATTAGCCCATATCCCTGGGTTGAGTGTCTGAGAGAAGCCTCCTGTGGTTACTCCGAGTGGCAGCCAGTGGAGAATGCCATGTTTAAAGTGCTCTGCTGACAATAGCCTGTGTGCTTCTCAGGCATCACCCAGTGATACCAGTCATGCCAGGGATTTTTCAGAGTTCCCAGTATCTGGCTTGGTGTTCATTCAGACGGGCACCACTAAACAGTTTTGTCCCGGCAGCTGCTGTGCTCAGGTTTTTCCTCTAAAGCTTGAGGAGTATATGGCTCTACCTGTTTCAAAACGTTTTGAAAATGGTTGCTGCTGCTATACCCACTGCTTATGTTCATCACCAGTGTACTTTAATCATTCCTCTGTAGTAGAAGAGGAAGTATTTCAATTAGAATGACTGAATGGCAACATTATACTAGCTATAAAAATGGCTTGTGGGTGAACACATATTCTGGATGTCTAAGAGATTATAGTGATAAGAAAAGTTACAGCAGACACTTGATAGGGTTTGGCTCTGTGAGAGCTAACTTTAAAAGATCTGTTAGATATAATTAACAGACTGCAGACTAAAGTGTCATCAGGTTAAATAACTGAGAAAACTGATGGAATCTCTCACCTGTTGTGCCAAATTTGTTCAAGCCAAAGCCATATTAATGTTACAGAAAACTAACTGCAACAGAAGCCCTTGTGCTATTTTTAGGAATCTTATTTCACTAGCATACAAATTAGTTTAAACTGTCATTCAGAAAGTAATGCAAGATGTACTACTAATACACTTTTTTTAAACCTGTGTAGATGGGCAAAGGTTCCTTCAAATATGCCTGGGTTTTGGACAAGCTGAAGGCTGAGCGTGAGCGTGGTATCACAATTGATATTTCTTTGTGGAAATTTGAAACCAGCAAGTACTATGTCACCATCATTGATGCTCCTGGTCACAGAGATTTCATTAAAAACATGATTACTGGCACCTCTCAGGTATGTAGATAACATTTAATTTGGTTAATGGTTTTACTGTTTTATAGCTATAATATTAATATTTGATAGCTATATTTATTTTTGTGGTCCATGCAAGAGAAACTAATAGTTAAACTTTTTCCAAAGGCTGACTGTGCGGTCCTTATTGTTGCTGCTGGTGTTGGTGAATTTGAAGCTGGTATCTCCAAGAATGGGCAGACTCGTGAACACGCCCTTCTGGCCTACACACTGGGTGTAAAACAACTGATTGTTGGTGTGAACAAAATGGATTCCACTGAACCAGTATATAGCCAGAAGAGATATGAGGAGATTGTCAAAGAAGTCAGCACTTACATCAAGAAAATTGGCTACAACCCAGACACTGTAGCTTTCGTACCAATTTCTGGTTGGAATGGAGACAACATGTTGGAGCCTAGCTCTAATGTAAGTTAACTTGGAGGAGCTGCTAGGATGAGTGGTCAGGATTAAGACACTCACACTATGTGCTTAAAGCTTGTGAGAACAAGTTCCATATTTCACAAATTACCTCATGATATAAAGGGAGGGAAATCTGTTTAGAAATACTGGAATTTGGGAATAGAAAGGACAAGCCGAAGTTTGTTTTTTTTTTTTTTTTAATGTGGTGCTGGTTTTTGTTACAGATGCCCTGGTTTAAGGGATGGAAAGTTACCCGTAAAGATGGCAATGCCAGTGGAACTACTCTGCTAGAAGCCTTGGATTGTATCCTGCCACCAACCCGTCCAACTGACAAGCCTCTGCGTCTGCCTTTGCAAGATGTCTACAAAATTGGTGGTAAGTATTATGTATGAGGAATAGTTCAGTAAACTTTCTCCAATAGTAAATTTTAAAATAGAGCCATTTGTCAGGTTCTATCCCTTAAAAGCAGCAATGACATTTGCCAAGCTGTCTCTTAATCTTGACTTGGATAGTGCAATGAATCTGATGTGTACACCTGCTTATGCAAGACTTTACATAAATTGAAAGGAGTAAACATTCTAGAGTAACTTTTTTTTTTTTTTTTTTCTCCTTTTTCTTTTCAGGTATTGGTACTGTTCCAGTTGGTCGTGTGGAAACTGGTATTTTGAAGCCAGGCATGGTGGTAACGTTTGCCCCTGTGAATGTAACAACTGAAGTAAAATCTGTTGAGATGCATCATGAAGCTTTGAGTGAAGCTCTGCCTGGTGACAATGTTGGTTTCAATGTCAAGAACGTATCTGTGAAAGATGTTCGCCGTGGCAACGTTGCTGGTGACAGCAAGAATGACCCCCCAATGGAAGCTGCTGGCTTCACTGCACAGGTACTCCTTGGAAGTTTTTGAAGATCTTTGAAATGTACTTATGGACTGATGCAAATATACTGATTTTGTTTGGAGTAAATATTTTGAAGTTCTGTTTCTAGAAGAGAAACTGTTCTTGACTTTTTAAGCATCTTTTCCAATAGAACTTTTGCTTGTTTATTGAGTTAAGTTGCGTTCTTTTTCTTACAGGTCATCATACTGAACCACCCAGGTCAAATTAGTGCTGGTTATGCCCCTGTGCTGGATTGCCACACTGCTCACATTGCCTGCAAATTTGCTGAACTGAAAGAGAAGATTGATCGTCGTTCTGGTAAGAAACTGGAAGATGGTCCTAAATTCCTGAAATCCGGAGATGCTGCCATCGTTGATATGATCCCAGGCAAACCCATGTGTGTCGAGAGCTTCTCCGACTATCCTCCGCTGGGTAAGTGGTCCTTCAAAATGGCGTGTTAGCTACTAGAAATCTGTTTTAGCTGTTTCTTGGTTGGCATCCACCTTTGTTTGTAAAGTGTCACTGAAATATAAAACTTACTAAAAGATTTTGAATACACGTGGAATGCCCATAAACATTTTAAAACTGGAGACCAAATTCCAGTTTCCATTGAGACTACTAAAATTTCACTTGAAAGTGTCGGGTTTGTTTTCTTTCTGCACTTGTGTTGGTCTGAATTAATTCCCATGTTCAAGGCATGTATATGTTTACTCCAAAAACATTTACTGCAAAATTATAAAATGTCATAATTTGTTTCCAGGTCGTTTTGCTGTGCGTGACATGAGACAGACCGTTGCTGTTGGTGTCATCAAGGCAGTTGATAAGAAGGCTGCTGGAGCGGGCAAGGTCACAAAGTCTGCCCAGAAGGCTCAGAAGGCTAAATGAAAATTCTGTACATCAGCTGCCACTTCAGTCTTAATCAGTGGTGGAAGAACGGTCTCAGAACTGTTTGTCTCAATTGGCCATTTAAGTTTAATAGTAAAAGACTGGTTAATGATTACAATGCATCGTAAAAGCTTCAGAAGGAAAGGAATGTTTGTGGACCATTTGTTTCGTGGCAGTTTAAGTTATTAGTTTTTAAATCAGTAAATTTTTTTAATGGAAACAACTTGACCAAAAACCTGTCACAAAATTTGAGACCATTAAAACAATGTTTAATGCTACCTTTTTGGTGTGTTTTGTTAAAGTAAAATTCAATGAATGTTTTATATTTGCTGCTTCATTGACTTTATCTTCAATGAACAAATCAGTTGCAGTCGTGGTATTTGAGTGATGTATCTTCAATATGCTCAGTAAACACTTTTGTCTGAGGAAGGTGGGCTACACAGTAACTTCAAAAGTTAAACTTTTCTGTGCCAAGTACAATTAAGTTAGTTGGGACATCTTGCACACACTTGAGCCTCAATTTCTCTTTTTTCCACATTTTGTCCGTAACTTCACTACATAGGTATGGAAACAGTACATTAATGCATTTTTTTTTTTTGTCACTTAATAATTTGAATTCTACATAGTCCAGATGATTAGCAAAGTTAGGTCTGAAAGCTACATAAACTTTTAAAACTTTGCTGCTGAAATAACCTGTATTAAGTAAGGCGTTTAACTGATTAAAATGGCTAGAATAAGTTCAGTTTACTCGCATTTAAAATTCAATTTCTTGGTAATTCTTTCAAGAGTGTGTAAGAATATTTGAATTTTAGTGCTGCAGATTGGGCTGATTCCTTGCAAGCTGCCCTGGAGGTTGCTTTTACATTGTGGTATCCTAATTTTAAATTCAGGCTGTGATCCTGTTTTACAGCTTAGGGTATCTGAATGAGAAACTCTTTAAATAAAATTTAGTTACATGTTATGTCCACCTTTATTTAAGAGTACCCTTAATTTTGGCATAAAAACTGAAAATTACTAACTAAACTCTTATTCAGGAAATTTGGAGAATAGAATTAGTTTTAAAACTAGTGACTAAAATGGTTAACTGACATGTTGGAAGGCATATTTTTACTTAAACTAGTGCTGGCCCTACTGGGACTTTGAAATCTTCACTAGCTTGAGGAAAACTAATTTTCTACTTACTTACTGCTTCTTTGAATTTAATACTAGAATGCCAAAAGAGCCAAATTCAAAGCTGGGGGGG
>ML685883.1:675284-769081 GCA_007922175.1 Pelusios castaneus
TTCGTCAGATGCTTCGACGATACTTCGAAGCGTCTGATGAAGTGGGATTTTCTCCCACGAAAGCTCATGCGATGGATGGATCTGTTAGTCTTTAAAAGTGCCACAGGACTCTGTTGTCTTAGAAAAATTGAAGTATCTCAGTGTTGACGGAATTTAAAGGTTACTGACACTTGGCTCATTAACAAGAAATTACCATGTAAAAACCTAGATACTATATCCATTTCCTATTAAGCTGTTGCAACATTTTAAATGACTGTGCAAACTGGTTTAAATCAAAGTTCTGAATTGTCCTCCCTCTAAGATCCTTAAGTGTAACTGGGTCAGTAAAGGTATTGATGCTGGTAAAAACAGAATCCTGTTAAATTAGAATGGAAAAAAAACTAGTAAAATCATTATAGCTTGCCTGAATTCTCTTTAAAGTAGCTTATATGTTTTGGTAGATTTCTGAGGGATGATCCTGTGTATTTGTATTACAAATCCACATCAAGTAGCCTTTATGGTTTTGGATTGATAAGCCTTTATCTAAAGTACAGATGCAACAAATGCCACGTTGCTAGTGAGTTGCTTCTCTGTTTTCCCAGATGCTAAGTTTTCCATTACAAATTTTGCCCTTAAAAAGCTGTAGGGTACTGTCTCAAAGTGAGAGCACTTGCTGTATAGTAGGTTGGGAAAGAGGTGATTCAAAATCAAGTTTCTTTAGTGGCAAAAAGAGTGGCAATAGATTTAGCCTGGTTTTGTTAAATTTACTAGTTGCCAGCTAACTGTTGGGAGAGGAGGAGGCTGGAAAGATGGATGCTCATTGTGGAACTTGATTTTTCAGAATTTACAGCCTCTGTGAACACAGCCTCCTAAAAACCATTTCCCTCAAGTAGAAAGAATGCTGCAGCATGAGGGAGAGGCAAAGATTTCTGGGAGGAGAATTCAGACCTAAACCTAGCTGATCAGAGGTTAAAACAGAAGGATAAAAGATCTCTGGTAAATGTAAACTGTACCCACCTCCCACCAATCCCAAGGTTGGTTAATTGTTTTGAGTGAGGGGTGGTTGCATGAGTGAGGAGAGAAACTTCAAAGTTTTGGTTCATAGGCAATAGCCTAGTAACATGGTTTTATGTATGTATTGTCTGAATTCTAGTTCTGGTAGGCATTTGAGTGGTAAAGTCTGTGCCTGTTACTAAATGTCAGCTTTGATCATTAAAAGCAATTTAGTTTAACCTTTCATCATTTATGCTGGGACTTGATTTTGAGGCACTTTCAGATTTGACTGTAATTAGGATAGTTCTGCTTTTGGTTTTTATGTTCTATCAAACATGGAAAAGCATGTCTCAGATTTTGTAAGCAAAATTTTGGGCTTGGACTCCTTTAGTCAGCCTTTTAATAAATTCCATAGCTGAGAACTGCATCTGATGTTACTTTATTTCCCAAGATAGTGTGACAAGAGAAGACACATCTATCCCTAATGTAAATAACTTATAAATATTAAAATTATCCCACAGTATTTGAGATTTGTTTGTGTGCCAAGCTTTGATGACAAACCCTACTTAAATAGAAAACTTTACAATAGTCCGGGGGAAGTGATTAAACCCTCCCTCCGCCCCCCATTAGATTTATTTTAAATTGAAATGGTCAGAGTAGGAAATAACTCCAGGATACTGACATGCGCTGGAAGAGTGAAACTAGAAATCATCAAGTTTGGAATCTAGTTCTTTCTAATTTCTTTTGCTCATCGCAGATGTTTAGTTTTTAATAGCAAAACTTACCTACATGTAACTATTTTTGAAAAAATAAATCCCCAAAGCTATGCGATAAGTACTGAGACCCACTGATCTGCCTGATGATTCTTCTAAAGGCTTGTCTACATGTGCTTAACTTGGTGCTGGTGCCTCTCTAACCATCTTTTTTGCCATATCCCTATGAAACAGTTTTAACTAATTTGGACATGAAGCACCAAAAATGGAAAACTAAGTCATCATTAGGATAGATGAGTGAGATGCTGACCTGGTAAGCATGCATTAAAGTTTGTCTCCACTTAGGGCTTGTCTACCTGCTTACTTGTACCTGTTTAACTGAAGAAGTGTAATTTGAAACAGATTGCATTGAAATGCTGAAATGAGCCTGTTTTAAACTGAAATAGGTTAATTCAGTTAGGAAAGAGTCTGCTACATAAAAATAAACTTGTCTTGAATTGAAATAATTGTCTAGCTAGGGATTAGCTCCAGTTTAACCCAACTAGCATCATTAAACTAGTGCAAATTTGTGTACAGAGCAAAACCTCAGATTAACTTTTTCCAGAAGTATTCCTTACGGCAGAGGTCTTCTAACTGGGGGGCAGAGGAATGTGTTTGGAAGGAAAGGGAGTGTGAATAGCAATGCCAGGCACGGTGGGCCAGCCCTCCAGGGCAGGACTTGGGGAGAGAGTGCCACCTCTACCCAACTCACTTCCGTCAGCCACCCAGCCTATGGGTCAGTGTCAGCTGCCAAGGCTGAGCTGATTTTCACTCGCAGCAGTCTCTCTCTGCACCCAACATTGGCTCTGCCTACCGCATACCATCAACTGTACCTTCCCCACACCCTGAAAACCAGAGGGAGTAGATGCAACAAAAATTGAAATGCAGAGGGGTGGCTCAGCTCAAAAAAGTTTGAAAAGCAAAGCGTTGCTGTAATAGGCTATGCCATACGATGAGTGAGTGTAAAATCCAGTGAAAATGGAGGGGAGAAGTATATACAGGAAAACTTTACAAAGGCTAGGTAACCTGTCTGTTGAGGGTAAATGAGGAAAGTAATATATAGAGATTTAGCTGCAGCCAAGGTAAAGATATTGCTGTAAAATGACAATAGTTGAAAAATATTTTTAGATCTGACCAACTCAAGATCCACATAAAGTAGAGCTAAAACAAAAGATCAGGGCCAGGGTTTGTATTTTAGGGAAATTTGCTTTTCTCTCTTACTGCCATACTTGCTTGGTAAGATGGTCAGTATAGCATTATCGTATTGTCTCTTCTTCAATATGTATCTTTGCCATGTTATCAAAATCAGCCTCCACTTGAGCTTTTGCAAGTTCTCTAGTTAATCATAATAATAACCTTAACTTGGGCTAGATCAAAAAATAAATAACTCTGTCCTTTACCTGTTATCCATTAGTTAATGTTTGTATAGTGCTTGTGAAAGGAAAAAGACCAAAAAGACCTTTAAGTCCTCAATGGTAGTATGACTTTGAATGGTACTACTGCATTTCAAATAATATATGAGGTAGAATTTTAAGATGGAAACTTGGCAAGACTTGTCAGCAGCAATTGGTCTGTAATGTGATTAAACAAACAAGGGCTATGTCAACACTACAAAAAATTATTAGGTCGACTTAACAAAATGCTTTCCCTGAACGGGGACTTAGTAAGTCGATCTAACTGCCCTTAGGTCGACCTAATAAAATGGACTTAAGCATCCACACTGGGCTTAGGTCGACCTAAGGAATCAACTTAAGGGGTAGGTCGACCGAATCGGTGGTTCTTATTAAGTCAACCTAAGCTTTCAGTAAGCTCACTTAAGGAATTTTTTAAGTCAACTTAATGAAAGCCTGGTGTGGACAGGGACTAAGTTAGGTCGACTGGAGTCCTTAAGTTGACCTAATGTGCAAGTGTAGACATAGCCAAGGAGGCTAGTGGCACTTTAAAGAATCTTTCACCACCGAGTCTCGAGCCCAAATTGGACACAATTGTTCACTATTTGGTGATGTTTGTGGCAGCCTCCACGCACTATGCTGAAAACAGGACTGATCTCCTGTTTTAAGTATGAAAGCTGTTTCTTTGCAGTTCCACACAAAATATATTAAGAGTCTCAAATGAAATGTGGCAGGGACATTATTAGCCACTCATACAGAAAGGGGAGAAAGAAATTCTGATTTAGTGCCACTTACAATGACAGGTAACAGAGCATCCCTATGGAGGAGGAGGGGAAGGAGACAGTAATTGTCTCCCTGTTGACAATAGCCCTCCTGTCCATTCCCATTGTGTTGTTCTGGAGTTTTATAATCCAATGCTAAATTCTCCAGTAAAATAACATTACTGTGAAAGAGCAAATAATAAGAGAAAGAGTCAAAATCAAAATGATTCACCTGGATTAAAATATTGTAATAAACCAGTTCAAATCCTGTTGTCCACATGGATTTTTGCAGTTATCAATCACACATTAGCTAAGAGTATAAGTCTTTCCATGCCTGGAAGTTCATGGGCCCCTGATATCAATGCTAGGCGAGGTAGTCCTCCCACTCCTTTTCCACAAAAACATTATTAAAACAGCTGTAAAAACATTGCCTGGCAATGAATTCCTTATCTCTTACAAATGCTACCAATAGAACTGCGAACAGGTAAATTGGGAAATGAGTTGGGTTTTGGAGGCAATGTGGTTAGTTTTGTCCAGCAGGCAATCGTGGCTTTCAACATGGCCCAGAAATAGATTGCCAAACTGGTGGAAACATTGGGTGCATCTACACTTACAAATTAAGTTGACTTAAGTCGACTTAAGCCAGTAGAGACGTGGGGTAGTGCCTAGGTGGACCTTTTTAAATCAAGTTAAAACGTTAAGTCGACTTAATAAAGTCGAAAAGGGGCCACATCTACATTTGAAAAGTTAAGTCCATGTCTGTTAAGTCAACTTAATAAGGTCCACTTTAAGTTGACATAAAGTCGACTTAACTTTTCAAGTGTAGACATAGCCATTGAGAGCAAACTTTGTAGCCTTCTTCCACACAGTTAAAGAGTCCAAAACATTTTGCAGCGAGAGGTGGTATCTGGTTTTCTCAGAATTTCCCTGTTCAAAGCAGGGAGTATGCACGGAACTTAAGTCGGTTCCTGTTACTTGTGAAGCAGCCTGTGACTTTTTCAAAGGCCCCTTCATCAAAACATTATTCCTGCTTTATCTTTAGATTGTGTTCTGATTTGCTAAATGCAATCAGGCTCTGTGAACCTGGGCCTACACGCTTGCTGGAAACCAATGAAGCTGTAAGGCTGACTTACCCTGGATTAAAATTTGCCTAGGGAGAGGCTAGCCTTGTTGTCTGAGTGCGACTGGAGAGAATTTATAGGTGTGGAAATAAGAAAAACGGGGCATCCTCAGTGCTGCTTCATATGATTTATTGGCTTCAAAGGGCTCACCCATTATAAATGCCCTTCTACAGCAGGGTTAACATTAAGCACAGGCTGAGACGCAGCACAAAGCCACTTCCACAGACCAAGACCACATTGGTGGGGAATGGGCATGCTAGCGCAGAGGGGAGGAGTCAGCTGCTGGGCAAGGAACCAGCTCTCTGTCAGTCCTAGAAAGAGATCCTCTTTCCAAACAAGGAGCTCTGTGGCACTTTTAATGCCACAGGACTCCTTGTTTGTTTTGCTGAACTGGTCTAACACGGCTACCCCTTTGGAGCCCCTCGCCAAACAAGCCCAAGAGCTGGAGCCCTGAGAAAGGGAGTGGTGGGGACGTGGTACTGATTCCTTGAGCAAGAAGCTAGCACCATTGCTAGGTGATACAATTACTACTAATCTGGCATTTTTACACGTCTTTCTGTGTGACTGGCTTGCTGCTTCTCCTTCCTTCCTTCATTTTCTCCCTTTCCAGCACTTAGAAATATGAGAGGGCTGAGGCATTTGATTTCACCATGCCAGAGGCAGCCGACCTAACAAGAAGCCTGTTGTTTGGATAAACTGCAGCTGTTAGCGGTTGCATTCCCAAGTTACTCCTCAAAAGGCCAGCAATTACTTCCTGAAGCATCTTTCCACCACTGTTCCTCACCCTCATTTGTAAAACCTCTGCCTTAATCAACAGGGCTATGTCTACACTGGCAATTTGAGTGTATGAGACTTGAAGCTTAAGTCTACTTAAATTAAGCCGCGTCCACACTAGGCTTTCATTAAGTCGACTTAAGAAATCCCTTAAGTCGACTTAATGAAAGCTTAAATCGACTTAGTAACTACCAATCATTAGGGCGACTTAAGCCTCCTTAGGTCGACCTAACCCTTCCTTAGGTTGACCTAAGCCCAGTGTGGACACATAAGTCCACTTTGTTAACTCGACCTAAGCCCAGTTAGGTCGACTTAACAAAATGGACTAAGTCGACTTAAAGTGTTGCCACTTGTTAAGTCGACTTTAATAAGGTTGATTTTAAGTCAATTTAAAGTCGACCTTATTAAAGTCAACTTAACAAAAGTCGACTTAACTTTTCTAGTGTAGACATAGCCCAGGAGCCTTGCTGAAATGAGGTTGTTTTTCCCATCTGAATGGCTGTTATGTGATGTTACCCAGTTTCTACAATTCCTATTTTTAAATTTTGGCCTTTAATTGCTTATTAAAATATTTACTCAAACTAACCGATTTTGAGAATCTTCCCTTGCTTCTTATAATAATAAGAAAACAGTTGTCTTAGCAAGAAAGCAAGCCTATAGGATAGACACATGCTGAATCTAGGTTACCAATAAAACCTGGTTTCCTACATGGCTGATTTTGTTTCCACCAGAAATCGCTGGACAAATGCTGAGTAAGCCTTTGGCGCTATTGCTCCTGCTAGGACAGCAGTGTGATTAATCAGCACCACCCAGTGGTTTGTCACAGAGGTGTGTGAAACAGACACTCGATGAAAGAATATTAATGCAGAACAACGAGGTTCAGGACCTTGCTGCAACAATTCAGTTGCTAGATGTGTGTAATAAAACCTGGAATGACGAAAAGCAGCATTGCTTTCTGGTATCTTATGGACAGCTGTAACAGCAAACTAACCCAAACGTGCACAGCTGGGACAAAAGTTTCTTATGTATAATTTCTAGCCAGCAAAAGAAATATTTAATGAGAAAGCAAATGTTTGTTTTGCTATGTTGAACTTGTATTTTAACAGTGACAAGTCAAATTACAAAACAGAAAACTTGAGGGGCTTTTCAAAACAATCCTCACCCCAAACCCTGTCAACATTTGCCTTGTACCTTGGTAGAGCATGCTGAATAGGAGCAATAGCGAAACAGAGTCATATTAACAGTATCAGGATTTAGTTTGCTGTAACCCAGATATTAAAAAGATTGTTAAGTGCCCGGCACTGTCTAAAAAAAATCAGGCTTTTTAAGATGACTCATGTTGGGCACGTAAAACTACTAGTAATCTTTGGAAGTCTTTAGCTTAGAGGTTTCTTTTTCAATGCCCTTCCAAGTAAGCGCTAATGATAATCTATAAGTGCTAAATTGACCCAGGTAATGGTTAATTACCCTTAAGCTATTTGGCTCTAGCACCCTCTTTCACTAATCACTGTAGTAGTTTTACACACTGAAGCTGACCACCAAAATCTGGCCATAGCATACTTAATACAGCTTTATTGTTAGTGTATTCCACAGCCTTTTTGATGTCCCGTTATTGAGGGAGAGGAGCACAAGGAAGTGTGTTGCCTTGTGAGCTGTAGCGTTACTAACAACATGAGTATCTGCAAGAACGGAAGACACGGAGAATGAGGCTATGTACACACGACAGGATTGTCCCGCAAGAAGCTCCTTGCGCAATAAAAGTCAGATGACTTTTAGTGCGCGGGAGAGTGTCCACATTGTGCTCCTTCTAACGGAGCAGAGTGTCCACACTATTTTTTTTTCTTGTGGGATAAAGAGCAGTGCATGGTGGGCACCTATCCTGGGTTCCCGGAGCTGTTAACCGGAGTTGACAGCTGCGGAAACTGGGTAGCAGCAGAGCTCAAGCCACTGGCATTCTGGACGGCTAGGGCCCCGCTGCCGCAGAGGATTCCCTCTAGCTGCCCTGCTTGATTAAGCTGAGCGGCTAGAGGGACTCCTCAATGGTAGCGGGGCTCTAGCTGCCAGGAATGCTGGTGGTGGCGGCGTGATCCCCACTACTCCGAGGATTCCCCCAGGGTTTGCCGGCTCTTGGGGGAACCAGCAAGCACAGCATCTTGAGCCCCAGTTTCATGGCCGGGGCTCAGCTGCTGTGGCGGCTTGAGCTCCGGTGCCACATACAGCTCAAGCCCTGGCCTCGGGCTCAAGATGCCTGCGGCACTGGGGCTTAAGCCGCTGCAGCAGCCATGAGACTGGGGCTCGAGCTGCCTGCGGCACCGGGGATCAAGCTGCTCTCAGGGCTGGGCTCCAGGATAGCTGCCTCCTGGCGACAGTCCCTGCCACCCCCTCAAGCCCCGGCAGTAAGTGTGCAGCGGGGCTTGAGCCCCCCTGTCACCATGTCAATTTCACTGCTCTGCTCCAGCAGTGAAATTGACTTGTTTGACAGATACGGTGGCCTTGATTGGCACTCTGGGACATTTCCGGAGGCTTTCAAAAATCGGGACAAATGTACATATGAGCTCTACCGCGGAACCGCTGTTCCTCAGTAAGCCTAACCACCCTCGATTTGGGTGGTTTACCTGTTGTGGGGCAAGAGGCTATTGCCGCACAACAGGCAAAATGCTCGTGTGTATGCTGGCGGCTTTATCGCACGGTAAGGAGCCTTACGGTGTGATCATGTGTACATGGCCTAAGAGCCTGTGGGGCGGGAGGGTGTAATGTGAGCATGAACATTGCAATCATTTCAGCAAAGTCCAAAGGAACTTACATTTGTCCTTAGCACTGGCGCTAGGCGCTATTTTATTATTATTTACTGTATACAGTAAGAGTCATTTTATTACCAACTTTTATTTGTTGGGAAACATCACCACCTTCTGAAACCTTGAACAGAATACTGACTAAGAGCAAGAAATAGCCACAGGCGAGTCGGTTTTTGCTGTCTACTATACTCACCAAGGTCACATCTTAGCCCTGGGGTTGGCAACCCGAAAGACAGAATGAGCCATTTTAAAAATGCCTTCAGTACACAAGTATTTTGAGAGCCACAATGGGTGTGGTTTCCTGGGCCACCCTCCCCTGCTCACCTGGCTGCTGTCCCCCCCCCCCCAGCTCACCCCCATTCCTCCACCTTGCCTCCCCCCTGGCTCCCTTCCAATAACCCTGCTTTGCCTCGCCTCCCTCCCCGCTACAGCTTCTCACCACCGAGCTGGGCTGTTCCTGCCTTACCCCCGCTCTGCCCAGCTCTGGTCCCCTGCCACTGGGAGGGATGGGCCCCACCTTGTCTCGTGCACCCCCCCACACCCATCCTGCTCTCCACCACTGGGCCGGGCTGAATCGGGCCACCTTACCCTGCGCTCCACCACTGAACTGGGCCAGCCCGGACCCACATTGCAACTCTCTCCCACCCCGACTCCAGCTCCGCACTACCAGGCCAAATCAGGCCCGCCCCAACCTCTCTCCCCCATGGCTCCAGCTCTGCACAGCCCATCCAGATCTGGCCCACCTTGCCGCCCGCAGCCCGGCTGGCTCGGGCCCACCCTGCTAGGCCCCCTGCTACAGCTCTGCACAGGCTGGCTGGATGGGGGGGCCTGCCTCACCCCACTCCCCAGTGCTTCACCTCGCCCCCCCCCCCCAGCTCCACACCGCCTGGCCAGATCGGGAGCACCCCCCCACCCTCTGGCTTCAGCACCAAGCTATTGGGCCCTGCTCCCCGCTGCTGGGCCTGCCTCATCTTGCCCCCACCTGGCTCTGGCTCTCAGCCACAGGACCCCAGCTACTTTGGGGGAGGGACAACACACCCCAGCGGCTGCCCGCCCCCCCCCCCCACTCTCAGGTCGCTTTTCCCTGCTGCTGCCAGCTCCTCCCCCCATTACCCCTCCCTGGCCACCCACAGCCCCTCACTCAGCTCCCCTCTCCCTGTCCCCACCTCATCCAGGTAATACTGCCCTGGTTTGGCCTGAGTTCAGGAAGAGGACCGCCCCCAAATGCCTCCAATAGACTGCCAGGGCCAGAGAGGAGGAATTTAAATTTCCCTCCCTGCTATGGGCTGCAGTGCAGGGAGATTAAAAGGGCCAGGCTGTATTCCACAGCTGTGCTCCCCAGGTGGCTCAGGCAGACTGACTCGGGCTGCACCTGCTAGCAGTGTGACCCCATGGAGCCGCAAGGGGGCAGCCAAAGCGTCGCAAGTTGTGCATCCCCCATCTTAGCCCTACTGCCAGCAGGGCTGTCCCTGGTGGGGGCGCGGGACCCAGGGCCAATCAGCCTAACCGCCCCCCCTCCCCCCCCCCACTGGAAGGGAGCGCTTTGGGTCAGTCTGGTCGGCCCCAGGAAGCCGCAACCACAGCCGCGGGGCGGAAGGGAGCAGCGGGGAGCCACTGCCCCGCAGGCATGTCCTGAGCCATGGATCCCCACCACCCTCGGCTCCCCGCCACCCTGGCTGACCCTCTCCCCTGCCCCGGACGGTGGGGAGCCGATTTTGTGGGCCCAGGGCGGCGGGGAGCCATGGCTCAGGCTGCGGTCCTGATGCAGCAGGGAGCTGAGGCCGTGGCTCAGCCCGCCCCCTGGAGCTGGCCCAGGCCATGACCATGCTGCAGTTGAGGGCCAGCCCCGGCGAGGCACATACTGGTGCTGCCGGGGGCGACGGGGAGGCCACAGGCTATCTCTGCGCCTGTAGGCTGGGGGATGTGGGTGGCCCAGATGCCACAGTACTCCTGAGCCGCTCAGGCTCCCCCGCTGACCCCGCAAACTGTGATGCCAGCAGCTGCGGCGCGTGGCTGAGTGTCCCTGCTGGCCCCGCCCTTTTTCTGGACAGCTGGAGGGGAGCAGCCCGCCCAGAGCCGCGCTGCTGCCAGCAGGGCAGAGCCGGCCCCGGCCATGGCTGGCAAGCAGTCGAGTCGGCCCGGCTGGAGCCGCCGCTGCTGGTGGGTGGCCTCTGGTTCCTGGCCTTGGCTCGTGCCGGCAGCGGAGGCTCCAGGTGGGCCGACCCAACTCACGCTCTGCCCTGCTGGCAGCAGCATGGGTCTAGGGGGGCCGGGGCGACGTGACCCGTTCCATTGTTGCCGTCCATCAAAGGGGCGGGGCCAGCAGGGGCCATCAGCCCCGCGCCACCCCTGCGGACGGGATCTGGGGCCGGGAACCGGAGGCCGCCTGCCAGCTGATGCCAGCACAGGCCCTGGCCGGCGGGGCACCTGGTCTTGCCCCGCCCCCTTTTCGCTCCGCCCCCGCACCTGCTGCCGGTGTGGTGGGCAGGGCTGGCTCAGGGGCCAGAAAAGCTTGCCGACCCCTGGATTAGTGGCTCATTAGTCAAGACTTCCTTCTAATGACTAGTACTTTATCTTGCTAGTAAAAGTCTACTGTGCCACTGCAGATTGAATCTGTTCCATTTACAGATGGTCAATAGTTGAGGCACAAACCTTTTCAGCCCATAGCAAAGAATCTGGTCAATTTGCCACCCTGTGTTTTGACTGGATTTAGAAAAACATGCTGGGATTTTACTTCAAAAGCTTTGGGGCAAATGCAGGTGTCATTTGCTAATGTTATGGTGTTTTTGGATAGAGGAGGCTATTTCCCACCCCCATTATATTTGTGTGTCTGTATTACAAGCTTAGGATATGCAGCCTCAGGCTCATAGTGGGTTTTATTAGTGGCAGAGAGTCCTATGAGCCTAATCAGTTGATATTGATTACTGTTTCCACAAATTAAGCAATGTACTGTGGCTGTTGCAGTACCTTGGTAGCATACCCCCCAAAACTAGAGCTCAGCAAATATGACAGACACACTTGGAGAGAGGCCAAGCATGCGGCTTTGGTGAAAGAATGCAGTCCATAGGGTGGGTTGCTGTGATTGATGAAAATCACCTCCCAGGTCTCTTGTTGCAGCTCAGCAATTAAATCTTCAGACTAACAGGAGGGGTTGTATAGCTTATGAGTAGGCCACAATTCAGTTTGTGAATCACTGTTCCCTTTTAGTAACAGACCAGCCCTGTAGGAGCCTGTTTCAGAGCTGAACACTAGTGCCAATGTGGCAAAGAGGGGCGCAAATTAGTGGACTTGATGACTGATCTTTTTCTGTACTCACCCTAATTGCCTATGAATAATTCACCATAATTGCCTACGAAAAGCAGTGTGAAGTTGTGCAGGCAGTGCAGAATTACATATAAATTCTGTTACCATTTAGAAGACGTTTGTAGCCACGTTGCAAGGGGTAATGCTGACACCGGAGCGGGAAAAGAAAAGAAGACTAGAAAGGAAATAAGCTTAAAGCTTTGCTTACTGAAGAGGAACCACTGGAACTGGAATGTTTTATTTTTGACTGTTTCTGAAGTACAACAAAGGAAAAGGAAAGTGACTCAGGTTGGTGCGTGTTGTGTTGCAATGCCTGCCTTACCAGATGTGCTTGGTTTACAAGTAAAAAGACTTCTGGCTGCCGGCACCGAGCTCCACTGATAACTAGAAGGCATCTGAAAGCAATGCTGAGGCTCTTTCCTTCTAACACACCACCCCATTACAATAGTCTTTACAGGCCAAATCCCATCTTCTGTGCCATCTGCCTTTAAAAGGTCTGCACGAGTGTAAACCGGTTAGATCTTAGTCAACAGTCCTGGCAATGGTAGACAAGCAGGAAAAAAGTATTAATCTCTGAGGGCCAGACTCTGCCATGGAGCAATAACACCTTCCTGTGGAAACAGGACCAAATTAATGCAGGGGCTATAGAGGCTGCAGCCCCAGGCCCCAGCCTAAAGGGGGGGCCTCAGGCTGTAGCCCCCTAAGGCCCCCGCGCTGATCCAGCCCTGCTCAGGTTGGCACAGCACCAGCAGGACATGCGGGGATGCTGGAAGGGCCTTATGAGCACTGGGGGGGTGGCAGGGCCCTGGGGCCAAAGGCCACACTCCACTCCTGCCCCCAGGCCAGCTAGTCTGCCCCTGGGGGTGGGGCAGGTGTGTGCGCGCACTGCACTCCCGGGTCAGACCTGCTGGCCTCAGGGTGGGGTGGGAGCGTTCTGGCACCAGCTCACCCCACGCTGCCATGGTGGTGAGTCACCTGGGGTCAGTGGGCCTACAGAGGTGGGCAGCTTGGAGCCCCTTAATCCAGCCCTGAAGACTCCTGCAAAAAAGACTACATGATTTATCCACATCATAAGAAATGTGTGGCAGATTGAACCCAGATTTCCCTGAGTCCCAGGCAAGTGCCCTAACCACTGGATTTCTAGCTTTATAAATCATATCCCAGTCACATTGGCCTATTCTCAGTAATGGAGGCTGCAATCATATAGAATAAAACTTTATTATTTGTTACACATTATTACTTTATATTACTATAGCACCCAGAGATGGTAGGCGCCATGCATAATGCACATAATGTGAGACAATCCCTGCCCTGAAGCACTTACTGGTTAAATAACATATAGACTATCAACCTGTAGTAGCCTCTGGCCCCTTATAAACCTTCTAGAAGGTTCTGGACGGGACAAAGCTGCAATTCTTACGTTCATTCACAGTTGCTCATATTTATTTTTAAAAGCCGCACAAGAAGTTTGAAGGAAATGTCAGTCTCAGCTTTGAAGTAAGGTACAGGTATGGTGTAGTTTATTACGTGCTATTATTTCGCATTAACGTCACAGTAAAATATCTATGAGGCGGTGGGATCACTGCTGGACTGATGATTGAAATTTAAAAGACACCTAGTAATTCCTACATACTACCTAGGCTTGTGCATCTTACCTCTATGTGCAGCTGAGAGGGGTGAGTCTCCACCCAAGAGATGACAGAGCCCAGGATAACAGGGATAGTCAATAACCTACCTCCCCAACTGCTTTCATACTTGAAAGGAAATGTCATTTCAGACTTCCTCTCCTAACCGCAGGCGCAGACATTCTGGTCAATTTTCTGGGCTGGTAACCAATCACTAAAATACTACATTTAAAGCTTTTTTTGTTGTTGAAAAGGCACAATCTTTTTAACATGGAGGGATACGGGAAAGGAAAAGGCCTACAGCCAAACACATTCTGCAAGGATTCCATCATGGAATATATACCAATGCTATTTTTTTTTCTTTATTACAGACAATATTTTCCCATACAACAGAATTGGCTAACAAGAAATCATTGTTTACATTCAGCTTCTCTCACATGCTTCTCTGTAGCTCTATTAATTCTGCATTATGTTCCATTGATAATGGATATTTTAAGCTGTTTGTCCATTAAAAGTGTGCATTGTAGCATTCTCCAAATCCTCCAAAACAACATTATAAATATATTCTCAATTCCTAGCAATTAGATTTTGCAATATGTAAATGATCTGGTGCTTCTGCTATTGTTCTGACATGAGTGAATTCAGGCTGGCAGAACTGGTAACTCCACTCAGTTTCCAAAGAAGCAGGTAAAGACGAAAGAGCTGTCACTCTCAAAGTCATTCTACATCTGGCCTAGAAGTGTAGTCCTTCTCTGCAAGATTACAGCAAAAATGGCATTGTGGGCTGTGTATCTGTCTCGTATTTAAAGAGGAAAAAGATGTTTTTTCTCCTAAATGCCAGCCCTGCAAACTCAACCTAGAGGCCGATTAAAGCTGGGTTCTTTCTTTTTCATGCCCACCAACCAGTATTAAATTCAAATTGGTGCCTCAGTGATGCCCATGCAAACTCATTGTCTTTGCTGGGGTGCACAGGTCAAGTTAATACACAACTCTGTTTATAGAGCAGTGTTGACTCTGCAGGGCTAACAAGAGTAGAGTTTATTATTGTCACTGAGTGAAAGTGCCATTCTGTAGTATCACTTTTCTGAGTACAACCAACATGAAACCTTCCCATCCTACTGTATTTTGGGATAATCATTTCTCACTCTGTATGCTGGGCATGAGTTAATGACTTTTGGAAAACAAAGAAAGAAATGTGATCCTAAAGCTTCATCTAATGCTAACTTTGATTGGAAACCAGCCCTCCCAAATGAGCTACCTTCCAAAGTTAATTTTAAAATATGACACCCAGTGGGTTGTATCTTAATATTACCACTGGCCCATTAAACAGTTACTGTGAGACCATTATGGTAGGTATTTATAAATCCTTTCTGGAACCAAGAATGTTTCCAGTTGGCTGGAATAACATTAAACCAAAGGCAGTGTCAGCCAGTGCAGAGTGGGTGGCATCAACCACTGTATCAGTAGGGACAAATCCAAGCCCCGGTGAAGTCAATAAGCAGAGCATTACGGGGATCTTGGCTTTTTAGTTCTTATCAGCATCTATTTCTTGCTGCTCAGCATGGAAACGCAGGCATCCCTAGTCAACACCTTTGGAAGGAGGAGCATTTTTTCAGCAATGCTTTTTAACAGGTCCACGGTGGCTGACACCCCCCCTCCCCCAACATTTTATTTTCACTCAAGAGGAGTACAATACACGGATGAGCTACTTAGACTCCTGGTGACGCCACAAAAGGCTCATAGGTCTGCTGACTTTCAACAGTTTTTGGCTTTAGCCAATATACTTTTTTTCTCTACGTGTATCTATGGATAGATACAAACGTACCCATGTGTCTGCTCTCTAAAGACAGTATCCTCCTTCATGGTGGCATTTTAGCAAAGCCATTCTCTAGTTCCTCCTCATGAAGCACAGCTCAAGCTTGCGTTCTGCCATTTATTCTTCTCAAGCGTGTTTCCTTCTGACAAGGATCCGCCAACCCGAGAATGCCTTATGTGCTCTGTCCTTTGCCGATTGGTCTTCACAAATCTTAGCAGGTTAATGATGGCAGCTGGTGTAATTCCAGGTATGCGGCTGACCGCTCCGATCTATAGAAAGAAACAGTAACAAATCAACTGGCGAACACCAATCTCTCAGAAGCTTTCAATGAGCCTTATTCCAGTCAGTGCTGGCAAACTCAAAAACAAAGCTATGGCACACCCAGTGTGTAACCCTCCCCTTTCCCTCCAGCATACACATATTTAGACACCTGTAGAAAGAGTCTCTTGGCCAGACATGGAAGCATTTGGTGCTTAAATGGGATTCCATCACTGTTTCATCCCCCTCCTTGACTTAGTGCCTTACTGTCTGGGGGCGGCTGGAGTTTAGTTTCTCTCGCACTTCCTGGGACAGCGATGCATTGATGGTGAAGTAATCCAGGTCCTCCGGCAGCTGGAGAGCTTCATCCCGACGTACTTCCTCTATTTCCGCCTGCTGGATGTTTACATGCCACTCATACATAGCTGCATTGAGAGTTGGGGGCACAGAAAGAATAATGAAGATATTTTACATTTACAGCAAGGAGCTCTTGCCCACAGAACTATGACTTCTGGATGGGATTTTCAAAAGTACATAAGAGAATTAGGCATCTAACTCCCAAAGACTAAGGAGCCTAACTCCTGTCGGTGCTTTGGAAAGTTTTTAACATCTCAGCTTGGAATAAGAATGAACACATACAGACTAAATGTTCTTCTCACTCCAGGAGAGAATGGTCCTTTGGGGCAGCTTGCAAGCCATTCGTATCGTGGTATGGTGGGAAAAAACCAGGACTGAATGAACATGGAGACAATTCCTCTCACCCCCAAGTGAAGAATAGGGCCTCTCCAGGGGAGAGGTGGGAGCCAGACTGGGTCTGATGCTCTGGTGATAACAGTTCTTTCCCCACTGAAATCCACGCAGAGATGACTGGGATTTCTGCTCCGTACTCACTTGCCACTGAACAAGCTCTAAAACCACTGAGCGGATCTGGCTACAGGGGACTAGCAGACTCCCATACCTTCTATTTTCAACCTTTCTGCCAGTTCTCTCCATTCAGCAAACTTTCTCAGGGGCTCTGGGACAGCTCTTGCCAAATGCTCCATGGTGACCTGTGAATGTCGAAGGATGTCCAGGGCACTGTGAAAACAAGAATAAGTTTCCATGGTAGCAAGGCCAGCAAATTACACAGAACAGGTTAACAGCTGTTTGCAACTAGAGCCTTTGAATTTAGTTTTGGCAACATCAACTCAGAGATGAATGATCACAGAACCAATCCCCTCTTGCTGCCACCACTAGATGAGTAAGGGAGGGCAGCTGGTTGCTGAGAGGGGAAATTTGGGTAAGCTAATAGGGTAAAGATGACTAGATAATGGCTTCCAAAAACCCCTGAAACCAGAAAGAACCCTGTGAGGGAGTTTTCAGTTTTTGATTGGAAAGCACCACAAGACGAGGAGAGATGGAGAGACCTGGACCACCATGACCAAGAACTGCCACCATCTGGTAGCTCTTCAGCAATTTAGGAGAAAGGAGTTGGTGGTCTCAGTCTAGTTGTTAGTGCCCACACTGCCAAAGCATCCCTAACTTTGTCAGCAGTCCCAGGAGAGGTGTCAAGGACTGATCACTAAAATGTGGAGTCACTTCTCACATCCAGGAAGACAGTCGCTCCAGAGAAGGGCTGAGGCACAGTGCACAGGAAGTTCTACTTTGCCGCAGCCAGTGAACTAACTCTTCAGTGGTTAAAGAGCGTGTGTTAGTCTCCAGGGCTGTCACCACACCACCTCCACAGAACTACATCTGCCAACCGACTTTTATAAAGCAGAGGAGAGAAAAGGAAAGGTTCCACAATGTGGATCTTCAGCAGAAGAATGCACTGGGCATGGACAGACAAGAAAGAACCAGCTGTTGCCTTTACCTGGCAGGTGAGCTTCGACTGGTGGCGATGCAAGCCTCTGGAATCAGCTTGGACCATTTGGTGCCACTGAATTGAAGAGACTTTAGCACTGCTATTCCTTCCTCTAAGGCAGCCTTCATCCGAGATGTCTGTTCATACCTCTCCTGGGAGACACAGCCAGCTTCCTCAAAACCTTCAGAGAGAGAATGCGTGTGAGCAAGAGAGGGTGCACAGACAGGCCTGACGGCTTGAACATCACCAGAAGCAGCGATTGCCTACCTCGGAGGGTGAGCCTGCTGTCTGCATTGTCAGGCCGCAGAGACATGCGGAATTCCACTCGGCTGGTGAACATGCGGTATGGTTCGTTGGTGCCCTGGGTGGTGAGGTCATCAATCAAGACACCTATGTAGCCCTCTGTGCGGCTGATGATAAAAGGGGGCTTGCCCCTAACCCGCAGACTAGCGTTGATCCCAGCAACAACTCCCTGCCAGACAGTAAAATGGTCACGGGAGCTGCTGTGAAGCCAACACAATGGCACATTCCTGAGCCACACATTCTGCCAAACACGAGCCACTAGGTCTGTGTAGCACAATCTGTGTCATATGAGGTGCGAGAGTCTAAACTAGATTATATAAACTAGATTAACAGCCGTAGCGGTTTAATTACTCCACTGGGAGGGAATGTGTTCTCCGTATCCCTTCCAGAGCTCTGAGGATCTCCTCTTTGTTCTCCCACAACTGAATGTTATGGTGACCATCTGTCACCCTGAATGCCAGGCCAGACTCTGCTTTGAGCTAGCCATCATTACTAATTAATCAATCTGATGGGACTCACTGATGAGTGACAAAATCCTACCTGTCTGTATATCCACCTGTCTTTGAGAAGCATTTTTCCTATGCAGCTCTTCCAGCTGCATTAGACCTTGCAATCAATAATCACATCTGAGCACCGGGGTACTAACCTCTTGGGCTGACACCAAGTAACCTTAATATTTTAAAAAACCAAATTGTAGGAAATTTCTCCCTGAGAACGCAGGGGCTTTTGTGTCTAAATACTCTGAGGACCGTGTGCATATAATCCCAGATCAAATCCACAACTCAGGCAGTGCCCAGCCGAGAACACCACTGGGATCACTTGCAACAGGAAGGAGAGTCACACAGCCATTGTACTGGGTAGTGTATACAGCTTGCAATGCTGGTTCAGTACCACTCGCTTGTATCCTTTCTATGCTTCTCCCCTCACTGTCAAGCGCTGTGGCTGCTGATTGGGGCCCGAGTTCTAGTACACCTTCAATCAACACAGCCAGGGAGACTGTGCACACATGCTCCCAGCCATGCCCATCAGAAGTGCAGTACCCACCTCTTTTGGGTGTTTCTACACTAACAGATTTTGTAGCTGTCATTCAATACTGGGGCCACTCCAGCCGTGATAGCAACAGTGGAGGACGTAGGGCTAGGAGCAGGGTTAGCTCACATAGTGGCCAAGATGTGCCCGGTCTGCACTACACTGCTCCTGCCATTGGAGGCTGCACTGGAGATGAGTCACAGTTACTAGTTTCTCAGTTCAGAAAAAGCCTTTCAGGAAATATTCATTCTCCTTCTGAGTGTAGAACATGCCCTCCCAGATCTGTTCACCTGAGCTGCAGCTTCTTCATAGCCTGTGGTGCCATTTATCTGTCCTGCAAAGAAGAGCCGCTGAACAAGACGGGACTCAAGGGAAGCACTGAGCTGACGGGGGTCCAGAAAGTCATACTGAACCCCATAGCCTAGTACAAGCAAATCAGAAGGACAAAACCAGTCAGTCAACAGGGAAAGAAATTCAAACACCCCTTACCCCATTCCATGGAATAAAAGTGTCAGAATTGCCACTGAGAGCCCATCATGATATATTCTCCCCCACAAATGCAGCAAGATGTAAATTTTTTCATGCCCTCAGCATCGGAGTATAGTAGAGATCATATCTCCAGATGATTCATTTGCAGCATAGATGCAATGTAGACTCCCCTCCATCGGCTACAGTGCAAGGCTGGTATGAGAAGGATCAGTTGACACTGATTGGAATGATCTGACCTTCACTCACCTGGCTGCACCATCTTGGCTTTCTCCAAGCCACGGATGCACGCAATCACCTGCTCCTGGAGCTCAGGTGGCAGTGTCATTGACATCCCTTGGGGGTAGATGACATTGGAATCCAGACCCTCAGGCTCCAGCCACAGCTGATGAATGCCGTTTGGAAAGCGCAGAACTTTGGATTCAAGTGAGGGACAGTATCTGCAACAGGAAACGGCCATCAGGTACAAGTGTACTCATATGAAGATACGCTATCTCTGACAACAGGAGCAATACGAAAGTGTCCCAGAGAATATCAGACATACTGTCAGATCACCGCAAAAGGATCTCTCCAGGATGCCCCATACTCACCGGGGCCCTCTTGTTGTCTCCTGTACATGGTTGTTCAGGTGAAGATTATCGTAGATAATTTGCTTCACTTTGGCGTTGGAATGAGTCAGGTAGCACAAGAGCTGATCTTCTGGCTGACAGAGGACAAGAATCACTTGGATTTAATCTGATAATAATGCTTTGCACTTATTTAGTACTTTTCAGCTAAAAATCTCTAAGGGCTCTAAAACATTATCCAATATTCCTAATACCTTTGAGAGGGGTCTAGCATGAATACACCCTCTGCGCAGATGATGTGCTGATGTTCAGAGATGTTAAGTAAGTTGAAGAGTGAGTCAGTTATTGAGAGTAGTAAAACCCTGGGAGCCTTGAAACCATGTTCTCTACTCTGATCAATACACTACCTACCCAATTACAGTACAGAGATCCCAAGAAAGGTCACTGGTATTCCAGCTAACCTTTTCCATCTAAGAGTGATGTCTCAGAAAGAATTCTGAGCCATCGAGGTGGCGTAACTAGGCACCCAGATTGTATGAGCTGAATAGTGACAAGACCACTTCCTCAGCAAGCAGACCCGTCTCTCACACTCCCCTGATGATGCTGATCACAGCAATGTACGGATCACTCCGAGCACTCTCTCAACCCTACCTAACTGCATGTGTACTGTCGGCATTCCATCGCACCTTGATCCACACAGCCTCACTGAGGAAGCTGAATGGCACAGGAGGGTTGTCAGCTTTGTGTCTCTCCATAATGCTGAAGTCAATAGAGTCTTTGGCCAGTCGGGGTGGAGTCCCAGTCTTCAGCCTCCCCACAACAAATCCCAGTTTCTCCAAGGTCTGAGCCAGCCCAATGGAGGGCTGATCCCCTAAGCGCCCAGCTGGATGCATCTCTAATCCGATGAGAACCATCCCCCTCAGAAACGTGCCTGTGGTGAGGATGACACTCCCAGCATGGACTCTACTTCCATCCCCTGGAACACAGTTTATAGAAATAAGCACATTTCATATTAACAAGCTTCTGATGTTTCTGGTGATGCTGCCTGGCTGCTGCCAACCCACATTCTCTACTGAATTTCCATGTGCCTCTTGTCAATGCAGAGAAAACTAATGGAGACACGAAAACAGGAGCATTTTAACCTGTCCTTATGTTTGCTACCTTCCCACTACTCTGTCTCATCCTCATCTAAAGTGACCAGAGTGAGTGCCAGTGACCAGAGCAAGAGCCAATAACCTGGAAACCCAAATTTCAACAATTCTACCCTCCCCTTCCCCACCAAGAATTAAAGGCAGAGACAGTTGGAGGGTCTTTGAGGGCTTAGAATTTTTTTCAACTGGGAATTGTGACACGCTGCACCCAATGTCCACCCCATGGTATGATCTGTGTATCATTCATGTTTACCTTTAGAGTGTAACTGTGTATTGTCTGATGTCATGTAAGGCATTTCTGAAATGCCCATGGCATACTGAACATTACTGTTATGGTAGCATGTTTCCTGCAATGTCAAACGTATGTACACATATGAAACTGTCATGTCATGTCCCCAAATGCATCTCTCATATGGCTTGAATAGATGCAGACAAACACAAAGCTGTGTTTCCACACCCAGCGGAAGCATGCATATAGGAACAATGAACTCGCTTAAGCACCTGTGAGCACCTGACCCCAGGGAGTATTGGGGAAACTTGTTAAAAGCTGGGCGTGAGCTACCAAGCACTAGATGGTTGACACAGCAATGTGGGGTAAGTGAGGGCCCAAAAGTGAAGAACTGGGGTGACACAGCTACACACCAGTCCAGATTGCAGCAGGGGAATGTCACAGGAAGAATTAAAATTTTATCCACAGATTAGGCCTTAATCAGTAAACCAACAGAGGAAACACAAGAATTTACAAACACGAAACAGTTAAAGTAAAAAGCCCTCATGAGTGCAAGGCTGGTTATTTTCATATTACTACTGGGAAAAGGTGTTGCTCTACTTCTCCCAATCCCCAAACATGGCTGATGATTACCCTGGAAAGCCCACTGCACAGGTGGCTGGGCCAGGGCTGGCGGACAGCCTCATGGCCCCAGCTCCCAGTTCCCGGGGGGCGACCAGTGTCCCTGGGGGTGGCTCTGGGTCCCCAGCGAGCAACCGGGGTCCCTGGGGGGTGGGGTGGGGTGGGCCCGCCCCCGCCCGCCATGCTCCCCTCCAGAATGGAAGGGCAGGGGCCCAGCCTAGGCCAATTGTCCCTGGGCCCCGCTCCCCCAAGGGACGGCCCTGGAGCAAGAAAATCAATTAATGCTATGTGTGATGGTGATGGCTGTAATGTGGACACTGCACACTGAAAACTGGACTAAGAAAAATATACTCATAAGTCAAATGCTTCGTAAGTCAAATGTTAGAGGAAAAGGAGTTTGTCTTTGGCATATCTCATTAATCTAACAAAATCTACTCATATAACCTGGGACAAACTGTGAACCACTGGCCTAGAGACAAAAGTCTTTGAAAAACTGCTCCCCAAACCACCTCATTCTCACACCCATGACTGTGATACCTGTGGGGACAGTTAACCTCATACGCAGCCTAAACCAGTTTAATGAAAGGCTTCTTATCCTTTTACCAGGCCAGTATTCCAGCACAAATCAGCTTGGAGAATCAGACGTGTTTACTCTCATGCTCCCACTTAGGACCAAGATATTACCAACCCAGTGAACTTCCAGTACATACCTAGAATGACCCCACTGACTTGGCATTTCCCAGGATGCTCTGGCTCTGGTTCCGTCAGGAGAAGATCCTCCACAGACGCCTCATGAACAGTCAGCAGTGGAGTGTTAAGGATTTCTTTCTACCATGAAAGAAGGAAATATTGAGCATCTGTCCATATATTGCTAAGATGGGCCTGCTTTTCCCTCAAAATAACATCTCAGAACCTCTTCCCACAAACATTCAGCAACATCCCTCCTCCTGGATATAGAGAGATTCTTCAACCCATTCTTTTCCCACTCTACTAATAGTTCATTTCACAGTACCCATAATATAATTTGCCGTCCTGCATATCCAATTAATGCACTATTTGGGATTTATTAAATGGAACTGGACTAGTGAGTCATAGGCCCAGTCTAGCTTGCTGCGCAGGATTGAGGGGAGATACACAAACTACATACTGTAGAATGCATATCTCTTGTCAACTTACTTGCCTTTCTTTACCGCAGTATCTTCACTGGGCTGCACTGAAAGGAAATGCTCTCCATTTGATGCAGTGTTGCTCTTTTTTAGGAAATGGAATTACTGTGCCGAATGGAGACCACTTCCAGGACTGATTAAGAGGGTCTCCACTGGCCGCTCAATCGATTCCACTGTGTCGATCCGTGGAGACCAACATCAGGATCTCAGTATAGACAAGCCCATAGATTTTAAGACCAGAAGGAGCAATGAGATCATCTACTCTGACCTCCTGTACTTTGCAAGCCATGATTTTTTAATCGAGTTACCCCTGGAGTGAGCTCAATAACTTGTGTTTGACAAAAGCTTCTTGCAAAAAGGGTTCCAATGTTGAAGATGTCAAAGAGATGGATAATCCACCACTTCCTATTCCCTGATGGTTAATCATGTTCATTGCTAAATAAATCAATGCCTTATTCCCAATCTGAATTTGTCTGGCTTCAGTTTCCAGCCATTTGTTCTTGTCATGTCTTTCTTTTGTAGATTAAAGAGTCCTTTAATACTTAGTATTTTCTCCCTACAAAGCTACTTAGACACCATAATTGTCACTTCTAGATTTTTTTCATAAGCTAAACAAATTGAGCTCTTTCATTCTCACATTATAAAACATTGTTTCCAGCTTCAGATTCATTTTGTCTTTTCTCCACACCTTTCAATTTTTCAACATCTGTTTAAAAATGCAGATACCAGAAACATAGTGAGCAGTTTGTTTCTCTAATTAGAGCTGGGGTTTTACCTCTTCCGTTTCCTTTGACCCAGTCAAAAATGTCCCCATCACTTTTCTTCTGCCCCTGTCACGTCATTCTTACCTGCATGTTCTCTTTGTAGAGTTTCCTATCAATCTGGGCTCGGAGGCCCCACACAGCAGACCCTTTCCGCCGGTTTAGCACCTTGTAATGAATTCCAGACTGATCACAGATCCGAGCGCACAACCCATCCAGGGCGTCTACCTCCCTCACGAGATGACCCTTTCCAATGCCACCAAAGGAGGGATTACATGACATTTGCCCTGGATAAAACACAAGAGATTCTTTTATCATTAGCTAATGGCAGATTTGCATTTTCTGAATCCTAGCATTGTTACTGTTTAACAAGAAGGCAGATCAAGGCCACAGTATTAGAGATGGCATTAGATCAGGGATGTTGGCTGATACTCAGTCTACATGTCTACAGTGCATCTCACAAAACTTCACAGAAACGAATATCACTGGGTATGCACAGAATCCAGTGGGCTCTGCCACATGTGCAGAGCTGCTAAGGGAAATAGACTGTGTGCTACAAGCACACTGGTGACACTCAGCTGTTTCGCATATTCATCAGACCATGCAGTCACTCACACTTCCTCTAACCAAGAACAGTGCTTCAGTGACAGCTAGCTATTTAGATATTCAGTCTGCGGTCTACATTACAGATGTATATTGGTGTAACTACGTCACTCAGGGGTGCAAAAAACCCACTCCTCTGAGTGTCTAACCCCCCCCCCCCCCGTAGACAGGATTATGTCAGTGGGAGAGTGTCTCCTGTTGATACAAATACTGCGTCACAGGGAGGTGGATTAACTAAGCCAACAGGACAGAACTCTTCTGTCAGCATATGAATGTCTTAAGCACTACAGCTGTGCAGCTGCATTGATGCAGCATTTTAAGTGCAGAACTGACCTGAGTGTGATGGAAGGAATTCAAGTTGGGTTGGGTGAAGGAGATGAGAGGGAAGTCTCTGAGCCAGGAGAAACATCGACCCCTTTGGGATTAAGACAACCACTATGGGTGCTACAGCAGCACAATTACAGTGCTGTAGCTGTGTTCTACAGCAACGTAGAGTAGACACATCCTAGATCCGTGGTTTTCCAGCTTAGGGTCAGGACCCAATTGCAGACCCTGAGGCTCTGAATTGTGGCACTCTCTGCTGCTGCTGCCAAAAGACTGTTCAAAGATGTAATTGTTGGCATAAATGATTTTTTTCAACTGGGTCCAGAGGAAAAAAGTTTGAAAACCACTGTCCTAGACAGATGAAAGGGGGTTTGCCAATACTGCAGGAACTCAACTTCTCAAGCAGTGTTAGCTAGGTTTATGGAACGATTCGGATCATTTGTCCCTCCACGTATGTGTATCTCCTGCAGGAAGAGGAAAGGGCAGCCTAACTACTGCACTTGGGATGTGAATTTTCCACCCTCCAAGGGAAGTCTAAGTTTTAAGTGAAAACCAAGCCCAAGAAAGGGTTTGTAAGGGACGAGTCCTGCTGGACCCTGGCTGTGCCCGACAGCCCCAAACCACTCGGGGCCCGGCCGCCTGGGCTCCCTACGATCAGCAGTGGGCTGCGGGGCGCTCCCAGGGCCCTAGGCACAGCAGGGGCACAGCGGCTGAGTCGTAGCCGGGGATCGCCGGGGGCCGCGGTTACCGATAGTGTCGGCCTTGTGCGTGAGGAGCAACGTCCGGGCCCCGCTCCGAGCCGCCGCTGCCGCCGCCTCCGTCCCGGCGTGGCCCCCGCCGATAACCAGCACATCCCAGCGAGGCCCGGGGCCCCCGCCCCCCGCACGGCGGCGCCAGGTCAGCGGAAGGGGCGGCAGCGCGCGGCGGCGGCGGAACAGGAACATCGCGGCTCGGGGAGCTCGCGACCGAGCCGCGGGCGACGGACTCAGCGGAAGAGTGAACCGCGGACGCGAGGCCCCACGCGCCCTCTGGGCGCCGCCATGACCACGGATGTGACGGTCTGCCCGGTTCGGTCCCGCCCTGGAAGGTCGCCGCTGACGAGAGGTCGGAGCAGGAAGGAAGTAGGAGCCAGCGCTGCTAGCCACCCGGCACGCGCGTCTCTTCTGCACTGGAGGACTGAGGACGGGCGGGTCGGTCCTCCAGCGGAATCTCCGAGTCAGGTGCGCCCCCGTGCGGCGCCCTGGCTGGGGACCGTGTCCCGGCCCCTCCTCCACGTAGCGACTGGCCACCCAGCAGTGACCATTAGTGACGTCAGTGGCTGGTCGCTGCTGTTCCCTGTATAACCAGTGGGAGACAGCAAGGCACCTAATCCATACAAAGCAGCTGGAGGAGGAGAAAGTACTTACCTGGTAACTTCCCCGGGGACCCCTCTTCAAATCCTTTATTACAAATACAAATTTTGAACCTGAGTCTCCCACATCCTTTCTGACTGTTGAAAGACAACAGAGTCCTGTGGCACTTTTAAAGACTAACAGATTTATTTATCACATGAGCTTTCGTGGGAGAAAATCCCACTTGTCAGACACTTTGAAGATAGGAAAGTTACAGAGTGGGAGGAAATTAAATGCAGGGGAAGGTGTGACATAGCATCAGGTCAGGCTGTAACAGCAAATCAAAATAGGTGTTAGGATTCAAAACACTGGGGAACAGCACATAGAGTAGGGGAGGTCAAATCACTTAAATCCATAGTCCCTGTTTAACCCCAAGACAACTGAGTCAAATTTGCATATAAGTTCGAGTTCTGCAGTCTCTCTTTGAAGCTGTGATTTGTTATTCATCTGTTTCAACACCTCTACTTTACCTACGCTATATTGATGACATCTTCATCATCTAGACCCATGGTAAAGATGCCCTTGAAGATTTCCATAGAGATTTCAACAATTTCCACAACACAATCAAACTTAGCCTGGAACACTCCACAAAAGAGATCCACTTTCTGGACACTACAGTGCAAATTAGCGATGGGCACATAAAGACCTCCGTATACTGCAAACCTGGCAACAGATCAAGGGAAGTGATTTTTCCTCTGTATTTGGCACTGGTGAGGTATCATTTGAAGTACTGTGTCCAGTCCCTTTCCCCCCCCCCCAACAAAAAGATGTGGACAAACTGGAAAGAGTCTAGTGGAGGGCAACAAAAATGATTAGGGGGCTGGAGCATATCATTTATGAGGTGATGCTGAGGGAATTAGGCTTGTTTAGTCTTCAGAAGAGAAGAATGAGGGGGGGATTGAGGCTTTATACAGATTTACAAACTCATAAGGGATTGTTTTAAACAATGAAAGCAGGTCTGACAATTATAATTTTGGCAGGACGAGGGTGTCCACAAAATATTTCCATAAATCAAATCTGATTAGCAACTCAGAACCCCATCCCACAGGGAAGAGGGGACCTTGTCTAGCACTGGGACGCACCATCACCCAACAACCCACCACTCCGCCAGCCTCCACCTTGATTTGGCACCTCTCCCACCGCGCCAGCCCCTCCCTTCAGATGTTTGTGCTGCCAGGGTCCCCGCTCCACCCGCGACACAGCGCGAGCCACAAGGATCCAATCGCCAGCCCAAGTGAGGGCACTAGGGCAGAGCCGGCAGCGACTTCAGCGGATGTTACTGCGCATGCGCACAGGAATAAGCGCATGCTCAGTAGTACCACAAAAGCAGCGCTAAAGACTCGTTGCCGCGGTTCTTTTTAACTTAGCTAGATGCTCCCTGCCTGCCTCCTCAGGCAAACTAGGAGCGGAGCTCAGGGCGGCCTTTCCCGGCTGTCGCCCCCCGCGCCTGCGGTGGAGCCAGGAGCGTGTGCGGGTTGGGACGGCGGGGCCGTGAGGCGCTGTCCAGCTCCCGCCCTGCCCGCCCGTGGGGGCGCTGCCCCGCCGGCCGGAGCGGTACAATGCTCCCGGCACACCGCGAGCGCTGCGGGCCGCCCCTCAAGCCCCGAGGCTGGCCAGTAGCGCGGGTTGTGGCCCGATGGTGCCCAGCCCAGCCAGCCAATTTAGCCACGCGAGGCTCCGGCGGGAACACGGCCCCGCCCCGCGCTGAGTTTCGTTTCTCCAGGCTGGCGCGCGCCCGGTTCCGAGAAGGAACTTCCCTGAGTGGGCGCGAGACGGGGGCGGGGCCTCCTGCTTGGCTCCCGCGCGCGGCCCGCAGCAGGGGAGAGCCGGGCCATGGGGGACCGGTGCGCGGGGGCCAGGAAAGCCAAGGCGTCGAGACAGACACCGGGCACCGCTCGCGAGCCCCCTCCGGGCCCCAGCGCCGACCCTCCTGCGCGGGGCCGGCAGGCAGCTAAGGCAGGGAGAGGGAACGCTCGGCCTCCCGGTGAGCATGACAGAGCCCCCCGAGGAGCCTCTCCTCCCGTGGCACAGGGTGCCAAATCCGCCAGCTGCCGGAAAGGCAAGGAATCTGATCTCAGGGAGGTGGGATCTGCCCCAGGAGAGAGTGATGCTGTCCTCAGAGAGAAGGGAGCTGCCCCCACTGGGAAAGACCCTGCCCCCAGAGAGAAGGGAGCTGTCTGTAAACCGAAAGAGACTGCAGAGCCACTACCTCTAGCGTCCTACTCCTGCTTGGGGGCAGACAGTTGCATCGGTGCCAGATGGCTCAGGGATGTGTTGAAGACGCTAAGCCTGGGCCGGGCGGATACATCCGAGGCCTCCGGGCTCGTGAACCAGCTCATCAATACATTGGTACCGGTGATCAAAGCCCAGGAGAGCACTTTCAGCTCGATAGAGAGCCTGGGCACCGGTAGCTACTACGAACACGTCAAGGTGAGACAAAGCTGGCAAGGGCTTAGGCACTTCATCTTCATTGGGTACTGTTAATGTAGGATCTAGCATGAATCAGGATTCATCATGACACTTACAGCTGTTATGTGACTAGGATGAGGAAAGAGCAAGTGTGAAAAATTCAGATAGGTAGCAGAGGGTAATAAGTGCTTATATAAGACAAAGCCTAGAGTATCAGGCCTATTCCTATAAAATTGGGATATCTGATCACCCAAGATGTGACTCATCATCTTTTGCCGCCTTCAGTCTCCGTCCCAGAAACTGATTTCCAGAATTTTTCACACTCCTTTTCTGTCACTGAGTCTTATTTAAAATTGCTGCAGCAGCTCCTGAAACTGCATCAATGGTTCAAGCTCTCTTTGTGCTATTCAGATACAGCACATTATCATTCTAGAGGGACTCTTTCACTGCACTTTCTTTCCTGTAATTGCTAATCTGCCTAGCTATACATTTTGTACTGGCAACCATAGATAGATCTGAGTACCCAGCTGGCTTCATGGGATCTGGTGCTTCTCCCTTTTTGGGTTACAGGGATAGTGAGGATTGGGTGTGAGGGAGGGAGATTGATACTGTAAAAACAGAGTCCTGTGGCACTTTTAAAGACTAATAAATCTGTTAGTCTTTAAAAGTGCCACAGGACTCTGTTGTCTTTCCACAATAGACTAACACGGCTACCCCTTTGGAATTTGAGTGTAAAAACAGTTTGATTATAGGGTAGAGAAGCTTTCCTTCTTCAGAAAATATTCCAAATGACAAATGATATTCAAACTGGTTTACTCTCATTTCCTCATGAAATTTGTTCAACTGGTTCCTATTGAGCAAGACACTCAGCTTCAGACCTCATACAATTTGGGCTCTGCATTGCTAGAAGAACATAGTTGTCTTGATGGTTCATATCGATAAAGATCATGTAGTTGAGACATGCTCTATTCATCAATGTAGACAGAGCAAGTGAAGAAGCTAGAACACAGACTTGATTTGCTAATGGTGACCTAAAGCACAAAGGCCACGGATAGCTGTGCTTTCAACTGATTTCAACTTTAGATACAGTCAGTTACAATTATTCAGGTTGCAGGGAACAGGAGTATTGGTCATTGTGGAAAGTCTTCTTATAGGAGAAAGCTGGGGATGGTGGAAGGGAAAAGTTAGAGTATTTTTAAGCATTGAGGCTGCCAGAACAGGCACTCAGTTTCTTCACCAATAAGTTTCTTTGCCTCCCAGAAGGGAGGATTCTGATCAGTAGGGACAAAGGATAAGATATGAAATCTCTGTGGACAACATATTTTGAAGACACTGTTACTGGAGGGTGACTTCCTTCTTCAAGTTATTGTCCTTGAGAACATGAGAACTGCCATATTGGGTAAGATCACAGGTCCATCTTTTCTGACAGTGGTCAATGCCAGGTGCTTCAGAGGAATGGATAGAAAAAGCAGTCATTGAATGATCCATCCTCAGTTGTCCGTTCCTAGTTTCTAGCAATCAGAGGCTAGGGCTTCAGAACATAGGGGTGCCTCCCTGACCATCTTGGCTCATAAGCTCAGAGGGACATATCCTTCATGAACATCTAGTACTTTTTGGACCCCATTATATTTTGGTCTTTACAACCTTCCCTGGTTATGAGTTCTGCAGGTTGACTGTATTGTGAAGTACTTCCTTTTGTTTTTCTGAAACTTGCTGCCTAACAGTTGTATTGGGTGATTTGTCTTCTGTGAAAGAGTAAATGACAATTTCTTATTCACTTTCTCCACACCATTAACAAGTTTATAGACCTCTATCATATCCTGTCTGTCAGCTCTCTTCCAAGCTGAAAAGTTCCAATCCTTTTAATCTATTCCAAAGCCGCCCCCCCCCCCCTTATTTTGCCCTTGTCTGTACTTTTTCCAATTCTACTATATCTTTTTTGAGAAGGGGTGACCAGAATTATATGCAGTATTCAAGGTGGGTTCTTATCATGGATTTTTATAGTGGCATTATGCTATTTTCTGTCTTATCTATATCCTTTCTAATGGTTCCCAACATTGTTAGCTTCTTTGACTGCTGCTGCAAATTGAACTGATGTTTTCAGAGAACTATCCCCAATGACTCCAAGTTCTTTCTTGAGTAGCAACAGCTAATTTAGATCCCATCAATTTGTATGTATGACTGAGAATGTTTTCTAATACGCATTACTTTGTATTTATCAATATTGAATGTCATCTGCCATTGTGTTGCCCAGTCTCCCAGTTTTATTAGATCAAAAATCAGCTGGAAAAAGGGGTAAATAGTGAAGTGGGAAAATTTGCAGATGATACAAAATCACTCAGGACAGTTAATTCCAAAGAGTTACAAAGAAAAGGCCAAAGGATAGGACCCTGTATTTGTCAAGTGAGTTCTCTACAAGAATGGAGCTGTAGTACTTCCTGTGTGCTAGCTGGATAGAGATGTGGAAGTAGAAGTCTAGGACAGTGGTTTTCAACCAGTGTGCCGTGGTGCACTTGTGTGCTGTGAGAACTGTCCAAGTGTGCTGTGAAATTTTGTACAAAGGTAATGAAAATCCATCTAAAACAAACAGTTTCATCTTAAATAATATTCTATCCAACCAAAATTACAACTTGTAAAACTTGTGAAAATTAATCATCAAATACAAAGCAAGGTAGTGGTCTTTCGATTCTAAAACACGAACATTCTAAACGCAGGTGGCTAAAGGGCAAAACTGAGGTGATGTATTTTTTTTCTGATGGATTTGAAACAATGAATTTGATCCTTCTTTAGCTTGCTGTATGCACTATGTTGCAAACCTCTCTAGTAAGACCGTAACCATAGTAAATATAAGTAAATGTGACATTTATGAGCAATCAATTCAGCTGAAAAAAGTGGGTGTGCCATGGAATTGTCTGTCTCACAGTGTGCCATGTTATTGAAAAGATGGGGAACCACTGATCAAGGAGGTTCAGCACTACATATCAGTCAAGGGGATTATGGAAAAAGTGTGACACCCGAGCCTGAAATTGTGGAGGACACAGGTCGGTATCGGAAAAGGAACTCTTTGTGTAACTCCTAGATACCCTAGTTTAGTCCTCTCTGCTCCCTGTCGGACTCCCATTCTGGAGTTCCTTGCTTTTTAGTTTGCTGTTCATCAGCACACATTTATTTCTCTATGAACTGCACTCACATGGAAGCAGATGGGAGAATAAAGTCTATAAAGCCATTTATAATGGAAGTGCAGGTTAAAACCTTAACTGTGATAACATAGGGTTCTGTAAAACAGCAAGTATTGTATTTTTGTGATTCACAGATTTCTGCACCAAATGAGTTTGATATCATGCTGACAATGCCAGCTCCTAGAGTTAAACTGGAACCATGTGAACAAGGCTCTGGTGCCTTTTTTTATGCGAGACTTAAAAGAAATCCTAAAAGATATTATCTGAACAAATATTTATCTGAAGACAAAACATTAGAAGCCTGTAAGATGCTTTCAGCCCTGAGGAAAATTATTAAAGAATTTGTCAAGAACACATCAGGTAAGTATTTAGTGGACAGTATTTTCAATCAAAGGTGTTACTGTTCAAAGTAGCATCTGACATATGAATCACTGTAAGCCCTACTCTACACTTGCCACACTTTTCAGTGGCAGTCCACGGGAGTTATGCAAGGTACGTAAAAATACCTTATATATCTCCCGTCGCCTTACTAAGTCCCACTTACCGGAATTCCCCTACACACTGCGCTAAGGTGACCAGAAATGCTGTCTGGTCGACTTAATGCTACTCCAGTTACGGGGCTGGAGTTACATTGTCAAGCTGTAGATCGATTGAGCGTGTCTTGAAAGACTGCTCAATCGAACCCAGAAGAGCGCACTGACAGCAGCAGTATAGACATAGCCTAAGTAGTGTTGTACATACAATGTGTGTTCTTTGTCAGCAGTACCTCCATGGAGGTATGGACAAAATGCAAAAAAACCCCCCCCAAAACAACCCCCCCATACATGCTGGAGCTTTTTCTTATTGCAAGATAAGAGCAACCACAGACATGCAGGGCCTGATTCTGATGGTGATCAGGGAGTATATTAAAAAAAACTCACAAAAACCTAGAGCAGTGATTCTCAATCTATTTTCATTGTGGGCTACATCCACTACTATGTATATGGCCCTGAGCATATCACATGGGCCACAGCTGTATGCTGATTGGGCTGCAGGGTGAGAAGCACAAAACTACAGCAGGGAGTGCAGGGGTGCTGCCTGAGTTATGTCCCCATTCTCATGCAACAGGCTGTTTTTGCAAGTGGAAACAAAGGACACTGAGGGTCTAGTCTAGGGCAGCAGTTCACAACCTTTTCCTGTATGCAGACTACTGCATCACCATCAAAAGCTTTTGTGGACCACCACCTAAGCAAGCCATTTTAAACATTGACCCGTCAGCCATAGGGTAACTTGTATATCAAGGGGCATTAAAAACACAGCTACTACACAAGGATGTTTGTGAAGCAAAGTACATTATGAACAATAATCCAACGTTGAATGATATATAAGAGGTACATAAGATTATCTCTCTCCCCTACCCCTCAGGGACCAGCTGCAGTACCCTTGCAGACCACCAGTGGTCCATGAACTAGTTGTTTTCAAACTTTTTTCCTTGGGACCCAGTTGAAAAAAATCATTTGTGCCCATGGCCCAATAATTACATCTTTGAGCAATGCATTCCAGTCTTGTAGCAGCAGCAGTAGGGGGCGCTGTGACCCAGTACCAGAGGGTCTGCAACCCAGTACTGGGTTCCAACATGTCCTTTGAAAACCACTGATAGGGCCTTGTGTAGGCTTTCCACCTGTTTCATGCAACATAATTCTGTGCAAAGGCCTGTGTGCTGGGTGTTAAGCTTGTAGCAAAAGAGAGAAAATTCTAAAAAGTACTTGCATGTTCTTTCCTTCTTCCATTTTGCTCTTCCTCTGCAGCTTCAAAAGTTTAATAAGAATTTTTAACTATCATTTCTGCTGCAGAGATTACTCATGCTGCATCTTGTCTCAGTGAAATAGTTCATATAAAAAGATATTGTCCTAACTGTGTTCAGAAAATGTACTGTTTCTAGCTATAACTTGAAAAATAACAATTGTAATAACTCTTGGAAGACTTTTTCTTTTTAGAATATCTCAAAGGTCTAGAAATGTGGAGACTTAAAAATAAGTATTTCAGATTTAACATTTCCCCATAAGACAGTCACTCTCTCGGGGATAAAGCAAATTAGGGTTTAAACTTAGGTCAATCGCCTTATGAAAATCACAGAGATGGCTTAAACAAGCTTGTAGAAGTATCTGAAAAAAATCCTTATTCTATATACTGACTGAATTTCTTCTGCTTCATGCCAAGTGTTGCTGTATTTTACAGGTTGTAAGCTTTCTGTAGTTTCTAAACTTATTTTTCCCCTTTTAAACCAAAGCCCTATTTTCTTACAACAAGATGGTAGAAGCATAGTTTTAAGTTCTTAAAATAACTCCAGATTGCTTTTTGTACTACTGACAGGCCAAAATGACACACACGTTTTTTGGTGACTGAGTTTCCTTTACCTCATCTTCAGCTAACGTTGTCTGGTTTAGGGCATGTGGCTCTTGTAAAAACTTAAATTCATTGCCGTACCTTTCTATGTAGTATATGAATATGATGCTGTAATCAGGAGTGATTCTAATGTGGAGAAGAGGACTCATGTTGAATTACGGTACAATAACCAAGGCATAAACTAATCGCTATACATAATAATGGCCCATTGACGGCAGCAAAGAGGTCAAGCAGAGATTAGGGAAGAGTACGGCCTTCATTCATTAACTAAATGTTTTATTTGTTTTAGACCTACCTGGTCACATTTAACTCTAAGAATATACTTTAAGTGAGAAAATATAGTCCCCTTTATCTCTTAGCTATTTCTATTGAAAATTGTGGGGATAATAACTTCTACAATGTTAATTATAAATACAGGGTTCTATGAGTCTAATGCATAAAATTATTTCTAAACAAGACAAGAACATTTTGGACTAAGTACTCACTACAAATATAAGATCTCTCTAAAAGCATCTTAATTTCAATTGTGTTATAAAGAAAGACACTCTTTCCATAACATTGTAGCATATTAATTCAGCTAGTCAAGTACTAAAATCCTATCTTCAAAGCATCTGACGAAGTGGGATTTTCTCCCACGAAAGCTCATGCGATTAATAAATCTGTTAGTCTTTAAAAGTGCCACAAGACTCTGTCTTTCTACAATAGACTAACACGGCTACCCCTTTGGAATCTGATGTGTTAAGGTTTTTACAAAAAAACCTTGGTTATTTGTTGTAGGTGGGGCAACCTGCAATTATATTTACTTCAGAGTTCTGGTAGTTTCATGCATTTCTCTTTGTTTGCTTGATCAATTTTCTGCACATCCCTTCAGAAAATGAACTATTTGCATTACGCAAACTTATAACTTAAAATACGTAGTCTCTTCATTTATTCTCTAGTAGTTAAGGACTGCAGCTTTGTATTTTAGTCGGAAATTTGATATAGCTACAAATTCTAGTTAAATAAACACAATTTATATAAAAATCTGTTTCTTCCAATTTGAAAAAAATATGAAAAAATTAATGAAAATTAAATTAAAATTAATTAATTCCTTTTTTGATAGGAACAGAAATGAAAGTCACTGTGGATAAAAAAAAGGTTGGGAGCCCTGCAATAACACTTCGCATTGGGACTCTTCAGCAAGAGATATCAGTGGATATAATCTTGGCTCTGGAAGTTCGGAGTCAGAGCTGGCCTGCCAGTACACAGGGTGGCCTAAACATTAAAAAATGGCTAGGAGCCAAAGTCAAACAAGAATATAAATGGAAGCCATTATACCTAGTACCCAAACATGCCAAGGATGGAAGGATGCTAAAAGGTATAGTTTTTATTCTGAATACAAACTATCTTTTTTTTTGAGAGAGAGAGAGAGAGAGAGAGAGAGAGAGAGAGAGAGAGAGAGAGAGAGAGAGAGATCTCCTGCTCAACTAGTAGTTACCCAACTGCTATAAGGGGGAAACTAAAGATTATTTTTTGTTTTGGATTGAGTGTTAGTTAGCAGGGCATGCAGTATTTTGTGCTTAGTCTCTCTTGTCCCTGCTTACCTCTGGATCAGAGCCATCCTCTAAGAAAACCCCATCTTTGAATTATTAAACTTGCCCTTTTCTTATACTGTGGGCACTCTATATAAAGACAGTCCCTACATCTTACTTCAGGGTCAGCCACTTTGATGTTATTTGAGATGGACCCTTCCATATTAGAACATTGTGGAACTTACCAACTATGGCCATATATATAAGTATTTTTGCCACTTTTTCTGTTACGTAATAGACACCTGTCGAGAATGAAGGAAAATATGTTTCTGCACAAACAGAATATCAAAATGAGGTTCTGTATGTGAAATGGAGTGATTTATGCATATAAAACCTTGATATTTTGCATTGTCAGGGCAATTTATTAGATTCCTTATTACGTTTAGTTCATTATAAGTGCATCACTGGCCTTTATTTTCATTTAACTTTGCTGTCAAACATTTGTGGCAGTAGAGTACATCTAATGGAAAACTGACCTTTTCTATTACATTTCAGTAAAATGAAGTGTTATGCTAAAGAAAGGCTTTGCTAAAGAAATGTTTTTAAAAAGCTCAGCACAGATTTCACCTAATGGTATTTGAGAGGTAGTATTACCTTTTCTTGTTGATCTCCTGTAATAGAAAAATTAAATTTAAACAGTGACTGTGCATAGTGGGGCAGAAAGCTGATCTGTAGCTGTGTGGGAAGCATATAGCCAAGTGTCAGTTCTATAAAAAGAATGATTTAAGCTTATTCAATTTTTCAAGAGTGTTAATTCACTCAAAGAGAACGCCTTGCTTTGGGTAGACAACAGGTATACCCTTTCAACAGTACCTTAAGACAAAATCATATCAGAATCCACAGACAAGAAAGAAAGTCTTAAAAATAAGGTATGCCAGACACAACCATGATACGCTTATCCCAAAACAAAAAATTTCAGATTGAGAGTATATATCAAATTTAAAGGTGGAAGACTTCCTGGAGTATTGTATTGATTCCAAAACCACACGTTATAAACCCAGGAAATTAAGAGCCAAATTTATATTTCAAAGAAAGCCAAACATATTTAGGTATGGAAATACAGTTAATGCACCAGGCACCCTAAACTCTGCCTTGCAGTGACATCATGCAAAAACCATACAACATGGGGATTTCAGCATTTTGTGGATTAAATTAAATCATTTTTTTAAAGTAAGAAAAAATTGCAGACACTTCAAAATAAGTTCACTTCTCCTATTATGAATGAATAAGAAACAGTGTTTTAATAAAATGTTTCTGTATTTTTAATATAAATTTAGAAGACACCTGGCGACTCTCTTTCTCACACATTGAAAAGGACATGATAAAGAACCATGGCAACACAAAGACATGTTGTGAATCTGAGGGAAGAAAGTGTTGTAGGTTAGTATGCTCTGTTTCTTTTCTTTTTTAAGTCTCTTTTAGCCACTCTATCAATTTCATAGACTAAGTTCGGAAGGGACCATTATGATCATCTGGTCTGATTTCCTGCACAATGCAGGCCACAGAACCTCACTCACCCACTCCTGTAATAGACCCATAACCTATGGCAGAGTTACTGAAGTCTTCAAATAATAGTTTAAAGACCCAAAGGTAGAGAGAATCTACCAGCAAGTGACCCGTGCACCATGTTGCAGAGGAAGGCGAAAAACCCCCACAGCTTCTGCCAATTTGCCCTGAGGTAAAATTCCTTCTCGGTCCCATATATGATGATCAGCTAAACCCTGAGTGTGTGGGAAGACTCACCAGCGAGACATATCCAAGAAAGAATTCTTTGTAATAACTCAGAACCTACCCAGTCTACATCCCATCACAGGTCACTGGGCATATTTACTGCTAGTAGACGGAAATCAGTTAATTGCCGAATTGCTATTTGTTCATATTTGTTCACACTGGTGCTGAACTTAAATAATTCTTCTCTCTTCCTGGTATTTATCCCTCTGATTATTTATAAAGAGCAATCATGTCTCCCCTCAGCTTCTTTCTTTAAGGCTAAACAACCCAAGCTCTTTGGCTATGTCTCCACTAGAAAAAGTTAGGTCCCTTAAGTCAACTTAATAAAGTCGACTTAAGGGTTACTCCACATCCACACCGTCTTTAAGTTGACTTAAGGCTTAAGTTGACCTAATGGGTGGTTCTTATTAAGTCGACTTAAGGAATTTCTTAAGTCGACTTAATGAAAGTCTGGTGTAGACGGAGCAATTTAGATCGACTTAAGCCTCCTTAAGTCGATCTAAATTGCGAGTGTAGACATACCCTTTGAGTTTTCTCTCAGACAATTTTCCATGTCTTGGATCATCCTTGTAGCCCTCCTTTGCACTTGTTCCAGTTTGAATTCATCTTTCTTAAATATGGGAGACCAGAACTGCACACAGTATTCCAGATGAGATCTCACCAATGGCTTGTATAATGGTATCTACACCTGTCTCTCTATTGGAAATATCACTCCTAAAGCATCCTAGGACTGAATTAGCTTTCTTCATGGTGATGTCACATTGGTGGCATATAGTCATCCTGTAATCAACGAATACACCCAGGTCCTTCTCTTCCTCTGTGACTTCCAAATGATATGTCCCTAGTTTATAGCAGAACATTTAGTTAATCTCTACGATTAAATTTCATCCTATTTTTATTACTTCAGTTTACAACGTCATCCAGATTGTCTTGTGTGATATCCCACCTCCCAACTTTGTATTAGTAATGCCTCCCAACTTTGTGTCATCTGCAGACTTTATTACCACACTCCCATTTTTTGGTGCCAAGATCAGTAATAAAAAAGTTAAATAAAGGGTAAGACTGGTCCCAAGACTGATCCCTGAGGAACTCCACGAGTAACCTCCCTCCAGCCTGACAGTTCACCTTCCACTAAAACCCACTATAATCTACTCTTTAATCAGTTTTTTACCCATCTTTCAAATCTTATTCATGGCTATCTTCTCCAATTTAACTAATTATTTCTCATGTGGAACTGTATGAAATGCTTTCTGAAATCTAGGTACATTAGATCCACTGCATTCCTTTTATCTAAGAGGCTGCCCCTGCTGTCGAAACCGGAGTGGCTTTCAGTAGCAGGAGCGGCAATTTTGTCAACACCATGGAGGGCGCCATCTGCCAATCTGATTCGACTCGTGTATCACTCTTGGCACGTGTGCCAGGGGTTGATGATCCCTGCTATATACTGTACAGTATAAAATTCTAAAGTTGCAACACAGCATTCACAACACAATACATTTCCTTAGTTTAAGCTACAACATTATGAATACTTAATTGCGGCACTTCATAACAAAGTAACAGCATAGAACATAAGGAAATCCTGCATACATATGTACAAATCCGTAGCACATTGCAGTATCAAGAACTTATTACGATGTGACAAGTAATACACATGCATACAGTAACATTACAATAATATTTAACACTTACTGTAACACGCTAACATTCTGAAAGGGTTGATCAGGCAGTTAGAGAATGAGTGGGGGGATCACCCAAAGCTACAGGCATCTGGTTCTATTTACAATCATTCCTATACATTGCTTATTATTAAGGAAAGATCATACTTACTCCTCCTTGATCTAATCCCTCCAATTCATCTGAGGTCCTTCCGTTCTGTCTGCAAAAGTTTTGCTGCTGATGCAGGGCATCTTCTTCCGTTTTTACTGCTGCCTAGGTCTTCTGCAGTCATGGTCACCCACCACCCAAACCTGTTGGCTCTTTGCCTTATAAACCGGTTTTCTGACCTCTCTAAATTGTTGCTGATTGGTTGTTTTCTTACTGTCAGTACATACCATTTTTCCCACCCAGGGAAGAGATCATCTTGGACCAATCAATTGCCCACTATGATAATCAGTTTTACCTTGTTTACTTTAAACTCAGTCTCCTGCTCCTTCTCCATGATGATATTACCTTTAATCAGTCAGCTATCTGACACACTAATGAGCTTCACTTGTTTACTCTAAACTTGACTCCATCTTCTCATTTACAGACCCTCTCCCTTCAGGTATCAGAAGTGAACTTTATTTCACCCCATCCTGCCTTTGGTCAATTTTCCAATATCTCCATTTTGTTTGTTCTCCCTCGCTACCTGATGACATCAGCCACCATTCTGATTTCCATTTAAAACTTATTCTAAAATATCATTAATTACTACTCATCAGAAACAAACTGAAAACTGTATTACTGTTCATGGTTAATCATTATAATACCATCACCTTTTTGTTCTTCTGTTCAAAGCAGATAAAATCTTCAATTTTACCCCTATCTGCCTGCATTTTCAGTTGTATACTGTCTCAGTGCTGAGCATCTTATGTGAACTAGAGCAGCTTTAAAAATTTCTTGTACCAATGGGCTTGCAATTTCACATCCCAACTGCTCTAATATTATTGGGTGGAGATGATCCTGCCTCTCCTCCCCCTTCAATTTAGTCACTTTAAGACGTTCAAGTTTGGCTCTCACCTTGGATATGGCAATTGCTACCTCCATATCCTCATTACCCACCCTGCCGTTATCCCTAAGCTCTTCGTTAGCCAAATAAATAACGGATGCGAAACATTTTTTAGATACTGAGCCATGCCTATATTATTCTTAAACTCCACCCCATCCTCAGTGCTTAGTGGTCCTACTCTTCCCCCTCCCCCTTTATTACGGCTATAGAACCTTTTACTATTGGTTTTAATTCACTTTTCAAGGGCCATCACTTTTGGTATATCTCACTTTATCCCTACCTGTTCTGACCTCCAAGAGGTAGCTTTCCTCGCTAATCCCTCCCCTCTTCTATTCCTTGTAGGCTTTCTGCTTTCTCTTAACATGTCTGAGATGCTTGGTCTACAACTCTTGCCTATGATTTTTTTCCCTTTCTTAAGATATAGGATAGTTTCTGCAACTTTGACTTTAAGTAATTCCACACCTCCTCCACCTTTTTCAGTCTTATCCACATCCTTAATGGATTCCCGTAACTTTTTAAAGTTAGCCCTTTTGTAATCAAAGATCCTAGTTACAGATCTATTTTAGTTACCCTTCCATTTAGTTTGAAGTGAATTAACTCATGGTCACTCAAACCAAGGTTGTCCTGTACAACCGGTTTTTTTAGGAGGTCCTCACTATTCACCAATACCAAATCTAAACTGATATCCCCATTCGTTTGGTTCAGCAACTATTTAGTGAAAGAATCTAAGTTTACCTACTGTTTGCAGGTTAGAATCATAGAATAATAGGGTTGGAAGGGACCTCACGAGGTCATCTAGTCCAACCCCCTGCTAAAAAGCAGGACCACCCCCCCTAAATCACCCCAGGCAGGGTTTGTCTAACCAAGCCTTAAAAATCTCCAAAGATGGAGAATCTACCACCTCCCTAGATAGCCCATTCCAATGCTTCACCACCCTCCTAGTGAGAAAGTTTTTCCTAATATCCAACCTTGACCACCCCAGCTGTAATTTGAAACCATTGCTCCTTGTTCTGTCTTCTGTTACCCTCGAGAACAGCCTAGCTCCCTCCTCTTTGGAGCAACCCTTCAAGTAGTTGAAGGTTGCTATCAAATCTCCCCTCAGTCTTCTCTTCTGTAGACTAAATAAGCCTAGTTCCTTCAGTCTCTCCTCATAAGGCCTGTGCCCCAGCCCCCTAATCATTTTTGTTGCCCTCCCCTGGACTCTTTCTAATTTGTCCACATCCTTTCTGTAGTGGGGAGCCCAAAACTGGACACAGTATTCCAGATGCAGCCTGACCATTGTTGAATAGAGGGGAATTATCACATCCCTCGATCTGCTGGCAATACTCCTACTGATGCAGCCTAATATGCCATTGGCCTTTTTGGCAACAAGGGCACACTGTTGGCTCATATTCATCTTCCCGTCTACAGCGCTGCTACTTAGCCGATCGGTCCCCAGCCTGTAGCAGTGCATGGGATTTTTCCGTCCTAAGTGCAGGACTTTGCACTTGTCTTTGTTGAACCTCATGAGGTTTCTTTCGGCCCAGTGTTCCAATTTGTCCAAGTCTCCCTGGATCCTGTCCCTGCCCTCCAGAGTATCTACCATTCCCCCCAACTTGGTGTCATCTGCAAACTTACTAAGCACGCAGTCTATTCCATCATCAAGATCATTAATGAAGATGTTGAATAGAACTGGCCCCAGGACCGACCCCTGGGGCACTCCACTCATTACCGGTTGCCAACCAGACATCGAGCCATTGATTCCTACCCGCTGAGCCTGTTGATCTAACCGGTTTTCGATCCACCTTATGGTCCACTCGTCCAACTCATACTTCCTTAACTTGCCGACGAGAATGCTGTGGGAAACCGTATCAAAAGCCTTGCTAAAGTCAAGGTATACCACGTCAACGGCTCTTCCCGCATCCACAAATCCAGTCATCTCATCATAGAAGGAAATCAGGTTGGTCAGGCACGATTTGCCCTTGGTGAATCCATGTTGACTGTTCCTGATCACTCTATTTTCCACCAAGTGTTTCAGGATGGATTCCTTGAGGATCTGCTCCATGATTTTCCCAGGGATTGAGGTGAGGCTGACCAGTCTGTAGTTCCCTGGATCCTCCTTTTTCCCTTTCTTGAAGATAGGTACTATATTTGCCTTTTTCCAATCCTCCGGGACCACCCCCGTTCGCCACGAGTTCTCAAAGATAATGGCCAGCGGCTCTGCAATCACTTCCCCCAACTCCTTCAGCACCCTCGAATGCAGGTCATCCGGCCCCATGGACTTGTGCACATCCAATTTCATTAAGTGTTCCCTAACCTGATTTTCCATCACCGAGGGCCACTCTTCTCTCCATTCTGCGTTACCCCGTGAACTAGCCTGGGAGCTGGCCCTCCCTGTGAAGACTGAAGTAAAAAAAGCATTGAGTACTTCAGCCTTTTCCGCATCATCCTCCACGAGGATGCCTGCCCCATTCAGTAAGGGACCTACACCACCTCTGATCCTTTTTTTGTTGCTGATATACTTATAGAACCCCTTTCTGTTATCCTTCACATCTCTTGTTAGCTGCAACTCCAGTTTGTCTAGATTTGATATGTAAACCATGAGATATTTTAGAATTTCCATGTTTTTTGCTACCAGAGTAGTTTGTTTATGATATTTGTAGTAGTTTTATGAATTGGGGCTAGATTCGCTGTTGGTGCAAGCACATGTTAATTGCACCTTGCCATACCAACTGGCTCCTTCTGTCCGATGGAAGACAGTCATATATCCCTCAGTTTGTCAGAAAAAGGCATCTTTAATGTACAGCACTCTCCAAAACTGCCTCCCTGGTGGCAACTTCTGTGAAGAGTGCACTAAATGAAACACATGACTGGACACTACTATTCTTGTGGAAGGAAGTTTTTATTCTAACGCATCACTGAAACTTCCCATGGCTACCGTCCTTCAACCTTGGAAACTCTTTAGAAAAGCAAATGTAATCAAGGGATGAATCTCTATGAAAATGCAATGGGTTTTCAAACTTTACAGGGAATATTATTGGCAAGAGTCTTGATCTCACTGGTCAGTATCAAAAAACACCTCATGAAAGCAAAATATTTTGTACTTTAACATTTCCAGAAACTGACTTAGCACACAAGGCATTTCCCAATACTAATGTCTTATTGTTCAACAGGAAAGACTGTCTGAAACTTCTGAAGCATCTTCTGGATCAGCTTAAAACAAAACATGGAAACAAAAGAGGGCTGGACAAATTCTGTTCCTACCATGCCAAAACTGCCTTTTTCCAAGCATGTGTCCTTTGGCCAGATGACAAAGAGTGGCTATTCACAGACCTTGAGAGCTGTTTTCAGAAATTCTTGGATTACTTTCTGGATTGCCTCAACAAGGTGTATCTTCCACACTTTTTTATTCCTACATACAACCTTTTCGGTCTGATTGATAAGGCAAGCAGTGAATTCCTTTCAAAGGAAATTAAATATGAAATTAACAATAGATTTCCAATATTCAAACTGCAGAATTAAGAAAATGTTCTATTAAGTTCTATAAATGAACATTTTGAAATCTATAAATCAGTATATTTAGTATATTTAAAAATTTAAAGTTATTCCTTGGGAGTTTGTGCTGCCATGAAGAGAGGTGGTAAAGTACTCAGGGACAATAAATGAGTTTTGCACAGTTAAATTCAATTATGCCATTTAGTAGTATGGGGGAGGGACAACAGTACAAGTTTCACAATTTGAAGTCTGATTGGGGCCAGAACACCTTTCAACAGATCTTTCAAGATACACTCGTATTCTGGAAGCTGGAAGAACTAGCTATATATAATCCACAGTTCCCTGCTCTCAGTTTTATGGGCTGCACAGTCTCTGCTGGTGTGCACTATAGGTTCCCTCATGCACTTTAACACAATGTAGTTCTATGCTAAAATATGCTAGGGAACTTCTAGCGCACACCAGCATGGTCGACATGGACCAATTAATATGCAAAAAATTAGTGTGCTTTACAAATCACACCCCTGTGGTGCACACTGCCACACTGTGCAGACACGCTCTCTGATTCTAAATTCAAAGGCAGTAGTAACGCAGTAGGAAAACCCAAATGAAGACACTGACTTATGAGCCAGACAAAGGGCCATGTTATACTCCTAGTTACAAAGGTGAAGTTTGGAAGTCACTCCGTTTATGTATTTTCAGGGATGCTCCAAGGGTTTTTTCTCATAGCATCTTGCAAGTACAAAGGACTATAATTCAAGTGTTGTCCAACATGGAGTTGGAAACAGAGTTGGAGGTCAGAAAGTGGGAGAGTGCAGGCTGATTCTGGCAGCACAGATGAACACTACTATCACAACAATCTAGTGACAGATGGAGTTAGCAGTGCTACTCTTCTTATAATGCAATAATTATAGTCATGTTATGTTGCAATTCAATGCAAAGATATATGCACACAAGTGCTTAACTCATTTAGATCCTGCAGTATGAATGCAGGCTCTTAGTACCCTCATGGCTTCAGCATTTGCAACCCACAAACAGGGCTATGCGTAGTAGAGTTTAGAAGGTATAAAATGTTTTCTATGCACATCAATACAAGCATAGGTCCCAAGACTGGAAAGGACCTCCTGGGTCAGAGTACAACTACTGTTACAGGCAAACCAATCATATAATGCCATTCATAAACTAAGATGCATCTTAAAACTAATTAGGTTGCTTGCCCCCGTGACTCTTATTAGAACGCTGTTCCTGAAACTCATTCCTCTGGATTGCTAGAAACCATTTTCAACCTATTTTTATACAGGGCCAGTTTGTACATCTTGTTCTTGTGCCAGTTATCCTTCAGCTTAACTCTTTTCCTGCACGGTTATAGGTCCTCCATATGTATGTTACAGACAATGATTGTAACTTTGTATTTTTATTCTGAAAAGGCTTCATTGTGCAATAGCTTGCAAAAAACAAAAATCATAGTTCTGATTGTCTTTCATCTGTTACAAAATACACTTTGAGGTATTTTGCTGGATACTTGGGTACTGAATATTCCAAAACAGAAATGTGCTTGAGGATAATTAAACTTTTTACTGATTCTGCTCTTAAGTTATAACTTCTGTAGTTGCATTTTCCTTTTTGGATGTTGGTACAAGTAGCAGCTACAAGAGATTTTATATATTACTCAAACAGAACTTTTCAAGAAGGAAGAATCATGTTGATACTCCCTAAAACACAAGCATATAAGAAAGATACTTCTAGTGGAAGTGCTATTACATTTTAAAGTTTTTTATTTAACAAATACAGAAGTCTTCCAGCATTTGAAAACTTTAGTACAGCACATAACTATATTCCCTTATTCTCTTTTAAAAAAGGACAAAAACATCAAAATAAATAGGAAAGATAAAATCTTAACCCTGCTGAGGTCAATGGAATTTTACTATTGACTACAGAGGAGCCAGGATTTCATCCAAAGTATACAAGCTTAATGAAAGAAAATAAGAGGCCCAGAAGAATCAAAAGAGACAGAATATAACCATATTAGAAAAAAGAAAGACTCAGGCTTTACAAAATTTGTGTACTCTTCTATCATTTTGCTGGGTTTCCCTCCACTCAGTATGACAGACCTGATGAAATATTAGTTTAGAGATGCATTCAGCTGTTGGTGTTTGAATATGCTTCGTTTTCCAACAATGAAAGCAGATGCATATCAATTTTCCAAGCCTTATCTGTGACATAAGTGCTAGTACATCAGATCAAGGTCACATAAGTTATTTTGAAACAATGTTGACAAGTGTTATTGCATGCGCCAATCTGATTCCCTGAAAACATAAGGGAGAAAATAATTTTTAAATTCTTGTAATAAAACATACTGCGGTTTGTCAAATTAAAAGCAGAATCTGATTTTTTTAAACATTGTACAGGTGCTGGAGGAAACAGTCATTGCAGTTACAAACCTAGATGCTTTTTTTCCATGAAGTATGGATTAAGGAAAAATTGAGAGTGGTGTAAACATATTAACACATCATTTAATGTAAGGAGAACCAGATTTTTAGAGCCCTGCACGGATACAAAAATGTGGATCCGCAACCGATCCATATCCGAGACATGTAAGCACGTATCCAATCCGCATCTCCATGTTTTGTGGGTAACTGCAACCGCCCCGCCCCCACCTTGCAGCAGCTCTGCTCCGCTCCTCGCATCATTACACTGTGCTTCTGTTTTGTGCTCCTGCCTCTGTGTGTTCTGTAATGTAACAACTTAAAAGCAGGGGCTTAGTAAATGTGCACACACTGTTTTTATTTTAAAAAACATTATAGAGAGTCCTAAGGATCCTGGTGCAACCTCTCTATTTTCTTCTGGGGCAGCTGGCTGTCAGTTCCTGGATTGTTAGAGAGCAGCAGCTGCCTCACACACAGCCCGAGGAAGGAGTCAGGGAGGGTGGCACTAGCCAGCAGCTCCCAATACTGTTTGTTCAGAGCCCTGCTGGCCCTGATAATCTGCTTATTCCACTTACTAAAGCGAAGATCAGGTCACTCAACTGTTCAGCATGGGCAAGGTAATTCATTCAGATGAGCGATCAGATTGGGAGGCTGGCAGCCCATCATCAGCTGATGTACATGGGCTCTGGCCAGCTAGGTTCAGGGAACCCGAGAAACAGTGTTTTTCAGAGCCTTCGCTAGCTCTGATCCGATCAACTGTTATTCTGCCTAGACTGGACTTGGAAGTCTGGGCTGCTGCAGTTTCTCAGCTGATCAGTGGAGGTGGGGAGTGGCCACTGAAACTGAACACCAACTCTGATGGGCTGGGCTCTGGCTCTCACAGTCTGGAGTCAGAGATTCAAGGACAGCTGGGGGCGGGACCCAGGACCCGGATGAGCCAGCAAAAGCCCGATGCTGTTCAGAGCCCCAGCTAGCCCAGATCTGAGCAACTCTTATTGCACAGGGGCTGGCCATGTGAAATGGGGACTGCTGAGATCACTCAACTGTTTGGTGCTGGGTGGAGTGGCCGGCAGTGGGGGAAGTGGGAGGGGGAGCAACTGTTACTCTGCCTGGACTGGCCCCTGGATTCAGTCAGGGCTGCAGCTGTAACCAATCAGATGTTCTGGGCGGAGCAATGGTGCTCTCTACACGTACAGCTGTAACCAGATAAAAATAGTATCCATACCCGAGCCACAATCCGCAGCAACGGGTCTGCGGATATCCGCATTTGCACCTGCGGATGAGGATATCCGTGGATCTGCAGGGCTCTACAGATTTGAGATTTTCAAAAAGTTCCCAGCCACTAACTAGCATGTACAAGACAAACGTGTACAAAAGTACACAGACTGGAAAATTTGGCTGTAAATTCAAATCTATAGCACTAGTACTATAAGAATTCACTTACTTTGTGTAAATATCTCCAAGGGAATTAAAAACCTTTCCGGACCTTTCCATGAGGTCTTGCTAAATCTTTTTCGATTTCTTTTTTCAGCTGGAATTGCTTGAATCTTTCTGCCATTGAAATAAGCTCTTCAGGAACTGACTGATAATTGGAAAATTATATTATGGAGAAAGAATCACACAGAATCAACTAAGTTTAACAGTCATAATGCCCATTAAGTAAATGAATTACTCAAGTAGTTATCCAGAATATTTTCTATTATTCATATGATTCTTATGACTTTGGAACTGAATACTGTATCTCTACCAGATACTGGTATCATTATTAGAGTCTTTTGTCTGATCTCCTGCACTTGGAATAGTGGATATGGAAACTCACCAGCAAATGAATCATTTATGTCAAATGAAAATCTAAGACTTCTTTAAACAAAAATACATGAATAGGAACTAATACATGTATTTTTCCAGTTCTTTGGGCTCCTGCAACTGCTATTAAGATGGCTGTTTTCTTAGACCTATGTATCTGAGAACAGGGAACACAATTGATACTGGTATCAATACAGTATAAGATACCAGAGAACAAGATCTTAATGTCCATTATCCAACCAATATCCCAGCTGTAAGGTGGGAGGACCCTGGATCCAGAAGCCAAAAGTTTCCATTGTCTTGTAATATTAAGTCCAATAGAAGAGGTGTTATGGAGGGTAAGTTGATGAGACTGAAATCTGGATATTAAACTATCATGAACGGGTAAGTGATGATATGACTGTAACCGAATTCTATCTATCTATCTCATCTTTCTCAATACCCTCAATCATCATCATCATCATCCTGGAGACCATGGACTGAAGAATGCATCTGACAGGAAACCTATACTTAGGCCTCTCCTCAAACAGAATCCAAGACACTTCTTATTAGTGTTTCTTGCAAACAGGTACATTGATGGTTGACAACACTCTTGAAAGATGTTTTGGATAATGGAGTCTGACTGTCCACTCCAGTTATTGAGAACTTTCATGATTAGATTTTCCAGGGCATCTTATAAGAGGTGTAGGGCTCTGAAATAGAACTACATCTAATTCAGAATCAAATAGTCTTCTGGCATAGTGGCTATGATTGGATTCTTTCCAGCCTGTTTTATACAAAACATGTCAATCACATGGGTCAGCCATTTTTTGTATTAGCAAGTCCCTGAGTCACTGGTAGCAATGCAGTGCAGGCTCAGTGAATTGTCCTAAACTCTGATTTATTTATATGCACTCTAGCTTCCTTATGGAAACTAGTGCTTGCATTTGATGATGGTTTAGATCACAGGTGTGTCAAACTTTAGGCCCGCGGGCCGGATCCAGCCCGCCAAGGGCTCTTATCCGGCCCGCAGAGCCCTGCACAGCTCTCCCACACCAAAAGTTTCAGGCACCGGTAAAGTGCCTGCAATTTTACTTTTTGTCAGCAGAGGGTGCTCCTCCACTATAGAAATGCATTGGAGGTGCGCCCTCTGGTGGCGAAAAGTAAAAACTGCAGGCGCCTTTACCAGCAGCTTGCTGATTCCGGGGGCTGTGAGCAGTGGGTTTTTTCAGCGGGGTGGGGCGTGGGGGGTTCCCTAGCTGGGCACCTTACTTTGAGGCTGGGTACCTAGCAGGGCAAAAATTTTGTTGATACCTGGTCAGGGCCTTTTAAAATCTGCCACCCTGCACACCCATGCAGGGGAATGGCCTGACCAGAGAACTGACTCCAGGGGTTGGATTGAGCCCCTTTGAGCCAGGTAAGTGGGAGAGAGGGGGCTGGAGCCAGCTCCACAGGGCGGGGAGGGGGGGGCTGGGGAAGGGGTTAGGGAACTGGCACAGGAACAGGGAAGGGCAGTGCAGCAAAGGGGAAGAGGTTGGGGAGCCCGTGCAGCAAAGGGAAGCCTGCAGGGCAGGGGAAAGGGAAGGGGTCAGAGAACCTGCGGATTTGGAGAAGGAAAAGAGGAGCCCACGCTGCCCCAAGTGCAGCAGTGGAAGAGGTCAGGGACCCCAGGTGGTACTGTGCTGCTAAGGGGTCAGGAAGTCTACCTGGACATACCTCGGCCCCCGGATGGTCCTGACTTCCAGTGTGGCCCCCGACACTGAATAAGTTTGACACCCCTGGTTTAGATGTTCTCATCCTAAGAGGGAGGAATCTGACACTAAGGTATTAGTGGGGAAATTGTCTCTTTCTCCAGTTTGTACTCCAACTGCACATGGGACTCTTGGAGGGGAGTTGCACTGACATGCGTATGTAGCGTCTGCTTGGCAGATACAGACTTTAGCAAGCCTCATATGCAATGAGGCTGAAATCTGGCATGTTGCCTGAGGGAAGTTCCCATCATTGTGTCTGGTTGCTCCTGCAACTGGTTGGTAAGACCATGGCATCATATCTGTCCCAGGGCAGGTAATCTCTGGCTGCAGTGCAATTTACCCCTATGAATTTTATTCTTTGTATATGTGTTAAGGATGATCTATCTATTTTTAGGTCCACCATATGGAAAAGGTCAGATAATTCAATTAATGGAATTCTCCACTTGCTGTGGGCAATTTCTTCTCACTAGCCCCTTCAAGTTCAGGTAGCAATATTCTCCTTTGTTTTCTGCTGTGAGTCACTATCACAGTACCAAGGATTTGGTAAAAACTCTGACGCTGTTGACAGTCTGAAGACCAAGACCTGTACCAATAATGAGTCTGTCTACCTGAAATCTTAGATACTTTCTGGTTTAAGAATGAATGAAAATGTGGAAATAAGTATCTTGCTGGTTGAAAGCTACAAACCAGTCCAGTGATGGTCCAGTGATGCAAATGAACTTCAAGTAGCAGATGAAGTTACAGAGTCCATAAAATCCAGAATAGGATGAAATCTTCCATTTTCTTCAGGATTAGGAATATATGGAGTAAAACCCTTCCCTTAATACTGTAATGGAAATTCTACTGCCCCAAGAGAAAGAAATAATTTTCGACACTCATAAGGAGTCCGTGAATAGGGATGGGAAAAGAGAGATAAAGATAGTATAGAACTCCAGAGAAACGTTTTCTAGAACCCAGCTATTTGATGTTATGAGATTCCATGCTTCTCAAAAAATAAAGGCAGTTCCCAAATGTGCTTAGGGGGATACAGATCCTGTGGACAGTGTGTAAGGCAGCTCTTTACCAACAAGTCAGAACAATTACTTCAAGATAATAACAGCATAGCAGGTAAATGACCTATTTTATTCTATATAGGTTCTTATACTCTGCTGATCACCATAGTATGAGTGCCTTCCAATACTATATAAACAATACATTATGCTACAAATCTGTTATGTTTGTTCTCTCGATCTCCCCAGAGAGAAAAGCATTTGCAATGGATGCATTGTTCTGAATAGTGTGTCAAAACAAACAAACAAAAACAAACAAACTATACCTGTTGCTACAAAACATAAGCTAAAAAAATAAATTCTTCACTTGATCAGAAAGTGGTGAGATTTGTGATGGTCCTTTATTCTTGGGGCTTTTCACAGTCATGAACTGCCACTGGAAAAAGTTGAGTTTCCTTCATAGATGTGCTTTAGTCTTATTGCTGAGAGGTCCACTGTGCTAGAGGAGCAAAGCAGTCAATGCTGGCCTCTGTACCTGGGCTCTAGATGGTCTTTTAGGTATTGTGGGTCCAGGCCTTGGAGTGCTTTGAAGATACGGCTGAGAGTGTGAACTTGATTCAAAATTCTTTGGGAAGCCAGTGTGATGTGCTCATGGTAGGCTGTGTCATGAGGAAACAGGATGCAGCACTTTTTATTAGTTGGAGTTTAAGTGCTGAAGGTTTCATGTCCAGGTAAACTGCACTGTTGCAGACCAGCCAAGAAGTGATGAAGGCATGAATAATAAGGCCAGGTCTTTGTCTGCCAAGATGGGATGGAGTCTCCTAGACAACTGGAGATGATAAAAAGCATTACTTGCAGCTACTGGGTTTTAAGAGCTCAGCATCAGCAAGGAATCCAAGAATACTCTGACTACAGACTGAAATGACAGATTATGGATGGGAACTTCCAACGAAAAGGAGACTGCACGATGACTACCTACTCCTCAAAAGACTTTCCTCTGTTCACCAGCACTGTATCCATTCTGCTCAGGTTCAGATTCAGGGAGGTATTCTTCATCCAAGCACTGGGCCATCTTGGTTGTAGTGCTATGCTCATGTGGTGACGAATAAGGAGAGCAGTGTGTCATATTGTGGCTCTTGCGTTGATGTCATCTCATCAGTTCACCTACTAGAAGAATATAGACGTTGAAAAAGAGAGGAGAGAGAATGTCCTTGTGGAACCCCACAAGTGAGGGGTCCAGTGGTGGAAGTGCATCACTACTTTTTGGTGTTTCCCCATCCAAGGACTCGAACCATTTTAGAGTCCTGCCACCACTCAGGTGAGAAAGCAGTGTCTCATGGTCAACACTGTCCAACACCATAGAGAGAGGTCCAGGAGAATGAGAATTCATGTCTGTCAGCAGACCACCCATTAGTACCAATAAAGACAGTTTCACATCCTGGCCTGAATCCAGAATGCTGCGTCTAGAATGTTAGCTTCAGTTAAATGAGCTTGTAGTTGGCCTTTCGCTAGCTTCAATATGAGCTTGCTCAGGAATAGGAGGTTTGATACTTGGTGATAGTTGGCAAGGATTGAAGTATCCAGAGTGGGTTTCTTTAATGATTGTCTGATGAAGTGTTTGAAGAAAGAAGGAAAGACTATACCATCTCTGAATGAGGTGCCACTCTTAACTAAAATAGCTAGCACCAGATGCTCATGACTCGCTCTCTCAAGGGTATGGAATGGATTCCCAAATCTTGGTGTGGGACTTCTTTAGGGTATCTAAAACTTCTTGATGAGAGACTATATTGCATAGCTCGACAAAACACAAACGCCAAGTTGCCATGGCGACTAGGGTTTGTAGCCTGGCTCCTAGTTCCGCCGCAGAAATGCAGCAGAGGAGCACCCTCTGTTGACCAAAAATAAAACTGCTGGTGCCTAGCTGGGACCCAATTTTGTTCAGAGGGAACTGAGGAACCATTGCCTCATCTGGTGGTCACAGATGGACTGAACTCCCATGGAAGGATGCTCTTCTTTTGATATCTCTGTTGAGGTTTTCAGTGTGTTTTAGAGCAGCTTGAGAAACCGTAATGTCTTTAAATAGTTCCGGAGGAGAAGGGGTCCTAATTCTGGAAGGGGTGCAGATGGAGGTTATCCCAGTTACTGTAAACCCCAAGTGTTCCAATATGGCCAGAAATCTATGTTACAGGGGAATGGGCTCAGAGCCCAGGGGGAAGTAACCAAAAAGAGTGCCTCTCTCTGTAACCCCTAGATCTTGATGGAGGCTCTCAAATCTGAGTCTTGAGAGTCTCATGAATATAACCTCAGGAGATTATTTTTTATTTTGATTTGTATCAGTTAAAGAGAAGGAGCACTCCTTATCCAGAAGAGTTACCCTGCTTGGACAGCCTAGGATGCACCCCAAATTTGGCTCAGCCAGTGCTCAAGAGGTAACTTGGAATCACAGCAGTAGTGATAGCTGGCACTGTAGGGGAGACATTCAGCACCAGGGACAGCAACTCCTGTTCAACTGATACCTGAAGGTCTCCCATTACTGAAAACGACCTCAGTACAAGAGATTGCCTTGAGAAGTGGAGAAAAGGATAATTGCCTCAGAGTGGATGCTGCTGATGTGACTAGTGGCAAATGAATCATCAGTACTACACTCTCTGTACCACCCAAAGATGGTATTAAGGGTCCAGTATCCTCAGGGGTTCAGCTATATCTGATCCAGGCCATGGAGTCCCCTTAGACTGGGAGCAGTAAGGCTATTTCAATCTTTGCCTCAAGTCTGCACAGGGAGATCTAGCTTTATGCTTCTCAGAGAAGTGATGATCCCTGCTGCCCCCCCTCCCCCGCCTCCAAGTGTCACCAGCCACTGCTGGGGAGGAGCTAACTGCTGCCGCTTGGGAGTAGGAGCTGTGCCACTCACCAGAGCCCCAGCCTGGTCTGCAGTGGTGGGGGAGCACAGTGGGTCAGGCGGCTGGAGCAGGCCACAGACTCAGCACCCTGGTCCAGGACAAGGCTCAGATGCAGGGGCTCAACAGAGGGTGGTCTGGGGAGGGTTCATGGGGGCTCTGCCTGGCCCGTTTCCTGCCTGGTCCTGGCATGCAGCTGGGAGCTGGGCTGTGGTTGCTCGCCTCCCCTCCAAGCTTCAGGTTGCAAGCAGCCCTTTCCATTTCTTTCTTTGCCTTCCTTCTCTCTTTCCTTTTTTTTCTTGCTTTGCCTTCCTTCCCTCCTTTCTTCCTTTGCCTTCCTTCCCTCCCTCCTTTCTTCCTTTGCCTTCCTTCCCTCCTCCTTCCTTCTTTCTCCCTCCCTCCCTTCTTTTAAAAAAAAAACTTTTAAAAATTAATTTTAATTAAAAACCTTTCTAAAAATTAAATCTCAATTAAAAATTCATTCAAATTCAATTGATTAATTCTATTTACAATCACTGACTTCAATTAATTATTTTTAATGTAATTTTAATTAAATAAACTGGTGGCCCTGTCGTATGAAAAGGTTTCAGTGATGCGGCACTGGGGCCAATATCCTAGTCCTCATGTAAGCCTCGTGGTGATTTGAGTTTGAGACCCTGCTTTAAAACTAGGAGACTTCAGTTCAGTTATGAGTAATTCCCAGTACCAGGGGAAAATATTTTCCCTTGAATAAGAAAAACAACTATACCTAATATTCCACACTGCATATAACCCTAACCCTTGCAACCGTATCTACTAGTATCTACAAGGAAAACAGTTTACACAAGTGCTTTGAGGCCTGGGCACCGCTGGTGTTCCATCTCACAGCCACTAGTAATAAGGAAATAAGGGGCAGTTGATCCCGCTCTAGCCTTTATACCTTCGGATTGGGCAGAAAGACACAGGGTCTATGCACAGCTCCAATGGATGCTGGGTGGCCAAAACACAGAGTGCATGCATAGCAAGAGTGGATTATATATGAATAAGCAGTCAACAAATGCCTTTTGGAAAACCCAGTCCACTACCTTGTACCACCGGTTTAATCTGCTCAGCCCATCTGCTTAACAGTTACATTTTCTTGGGATGCTAATGGGCTTAACAGAAGTTAGGCAGACTGCCATAGCGAATGGCTTCCTCTGTCTTTTGGTTTCCCTTTTTACAATTGAGGTAAAATACTACTGCCAAAGTGTCCAATCTCTGAAGGTTTTTTTTAACTTTTATTTTAAAAGGCTTTAGGGCCCAAGCTCCCAGTTTTCTTGGTGACACTACAGACAATCTGGTTAATGACAGGCCTCAATAAGGTCCTCCCTCACACTATCAAACCATTTCAAATGGGATTTTGTCATATATAAACAAATGAGAGCTACATACACCAGTCCTTGGTAAGTGAACATTCTTACTTGATTTGCTCTTTCCAGAATGTTGATCAGCTCAGATGCAATCCTCCAGTCATTCCTAGTGACAAGTGTTACAGCCTCCCCTGTGCGCCTAAGAGAAAAATACACACTTACTCTTCAAGAGAAGAAAAAAATATTAGATTGCTGGATACTTCCTATCAGTATGCACTTGACAAAGCAACAGAATTGACCAGAGATGATACCGCTTGAACCTACAGCAAAAGACAAGGGTATCTGATGCAACTTATTTTGAAGGTGACTAGGTGTCTGTTTAGAAACAGTATGTAGAACTTCAGCTAGCCAGAGCAAAGGCAGAAGCAGCTAAGGTCTTACAGAGAGTGGAGAAAGCCAGGAGCACAAAGTATTAAGATTTCAGAAATAACTTTGCCATGTAAATTAAGTTCTCATTAACAAAACCTGTGGAGAAGGCGAGACTCCTCAATGGTATGGCCTTTATTATGTAACTGATTTATTGCTGTCCTGTTAACAGCTTTAGACCAAGAATGAATTAACCATTTCTGAATATGGTATATCCATTCCTATAAAAGACTACTTTGAAAAAGGTTAACATTTAGCACAACCTAACACTCTTATTTACTTCACATTAAACACTGAACACATTAAGTCAAACTCAGAAAGGCACAAAATGGACCCACAAGAGGGTGGAAGAATGCACACATTGGAAATATATCTATTCTGTCTAGCCTGCAATGATGTTGTCCCATCTCCAAACCAATTATTTCAATCAGAAGCAGGAATAATCTATCTGGGAAAACAATATAGTATAGGCAGAGTATAGCAGGAGTCGAAAACCTTTGTGGACCCCTGTGCTGCCCCTCCTCCCCACCTCAGCCGGTGCCAGCGGCCCCCCTCCACTGAAGAAAGTGACATCTGCCTGCAAATTCATTGGTGGCCACAGCTGGAGGGGAGGGCTAGGGGTGACAGCTGGAGCAGTTCCGAGGTACACTGCTGTGAAAAGCCGCTCCAGGCAGCTTCTTTCAGCAGCAGCTGTGGGTTGTGTGTGTGTTCCCAAGCACACGGCCAAAAACACTGCTCTGGGCACCTTCTCAGAGTGGAATATCCGGGATTCCCCCACCCCACAGCCACCACTAAAAGGAGCTACCTGAAGCGGCTTTTGGTGGCATAACGGGATCACCGAGCTGCTGCCAAAAGAAGCTACTCCGGGTGGCTTTTCTGGCCACATGCTTGATGACTCCCTCCCACCTCAGCTGCCACAGAAAGAAGCTGCTCTGGGTGGCTTCTTTTGGTGGGACGCCTGGGGTTCCTGCCCAGCTGCTGATGAAAGAAGCTGTCCGGAGTGTGCCTGGGGGCTCCCTACAGCTGCCACCGAAAGGAACTGCCAGGAATGGCTTATGGCAGCAGAAGTGGCAGTTCTGGCAACACTTGCATGCCACTCTTGGCCCAGGTACTGGGGACTGCTGATCCCTGGCACAGCGAAAACTGCGGGATGAAAAAGAAGGAAGTACACCCATAGCAGGGATAGTACAACTCTGTCTCTGTTCTGTTCCTGTCAGAGACGCTGGACAGTCTTATGAAGCACCCTCTCTACTAGCACTGTGCGAAGCCAAAGAAGAGGGCAGAGAAGTTGTCTGAACAATTTCAAGTACCTCCAAGGCACTACAGAGACTGATGCCTGGTCACTGGTTTTCAGATTTTGGCCAATTGCTCCTGTATGGCTTGCCCCTGACAGAGTGGATTTTTTGTGCACACAAACTCTTACTACTAGCCGTTTACATGTTTCACCTGCAGATATCATAGCAGATATACAGCCAGATAGATCGATCATCATTTACAAATGGGAAAATGGTTACCAAAGGTTGAGTGACTTGCCTTAGATTAAACACTAACTAAATGGCAAAACTGCAATCAGAAATTTGGTCCCATGATTCCTAATCTGTGTCTCATCCACTGGACCACTGAAGTACTATAACCACATACATCAATTGTTTAAAAGTATGCGATTTCCATATATCTATATTCCATATGTATTTATTTTGTAGGAACAAATCTGTATGACATATTAAAACCAACTCTCCAAACTAAAATACAAGAAACATATTAACAGAATTACTAAAATGCCTATCAACAAAGCTCCAATCCAACAGGGGATCAAGTACAGTCTTCTCAGACAATCCACACCTTAGAGTTGTCTAATGGTGTAAAGCAGCTTCATTAGCAGCTGCTATTCCTTTCTGTTAAATCAGGACATCCCAAACTGCTGATCTACCCCAAGTGGAGTAACTCCATTAGCAGATGGGATTGCAGCAACCCTGATTAACAGAACCCTCTGCACATGACCCCACACATGCCATAAGTGCAAAGTCATGCCCAATGGAGGATATTATTCAGCTCCCCAAAACGGCATCCTCCATGCAGCATGACCCCACACACTCCACAGTACGACCTTGCATATACAGCATGCATGATGTCACACTGCATGGAGAATATCATTAAATGGCGTCCTCCATGCTGTCTGGGGTCACAGGAAACAACATGCGAGGAGCATGCGAGAAAAATGTTTGGGAACTGCTGAGTTAACTCTTACATAATGAAATAATTTGTCCATCTTCCAGTCTTTTAAACCTCTTCACACTCTCTGAGTTTGACTGTACACAGCACATTTTCAATTGTTGTCTCAAACTGACTACCATAATGAGGGACACCACTCCAAAGAAGTCATGATTTCTTTGGGATGAACAATATTATATAAATGTTACATTACAATGTTCTGTGCCTTCATTATTATTTGACTGAAGTAGAATGACACTGTGGTATTAATAGGAATTACTGTACTGTTCCCCCGTACTATCAAGTGACGGTCATGACACTGGAGCAAGCAGTTCAGAAATACCAATTACATTTTCAAATTCCATCTTCTAGTTTACTATGGAGACAAATACTTATTCTGTGATCTTTCACTTGCAGTAAGAACAATTGACGTATCTTAATTTTAAACATCCTACAAAGCCATGGTTACATCTTTAATGAAGAGAGAGTTTCTGTATGAATTTAAATGATTGCATTGTATACAGGAAGTGATTAAATGCCACTTGTTTTACAGGCACTATATGGGTGCACTCAACTAGGTGCACTTATTTTTTTTTTTTTTAAAACAAACCCCATGTATCATCAAACATTGACAGAAAAAAGTCTAAAGAAAGCATGCTTTTCCATCATCTTATTTTTTTTGTTAAATTTCTAGAGTTGATCTGGTATTGAAACCTATGTTTGAAGCCAACAAGCTGTAGTACTGTAGTAAGATGAAATTCTTGACATTCCAAGTGTGCTTGTTGATGGAATTCCTAGGAAACTGACTAACTGAGAATTTTATACAGCAGTTTATAGTGGAGAAGCGACTTAAAGAAAAGGAAACCATCTACAATATCTGCACGCAAGATCTTAAAAAACATGACTGTCCTCAGGCGTAAACCAGTTTTCATTTTTTGTTCATAATCCAAGTACCTACCAACCTCACACCAGAACACAGTTGTGCCTTTTGCCAATTGATTTCAAAACACAATGCCAGAAATGGAACATTTGTATTTTAAGTATATCTTTGTAGACACATCATACCCTGGAAACTTTATTTACTGTTGATCTCATATTGCATTAGCAGTAAGATTCACATCATCTGTTCCTCTAGCATTTCAGAAGCCATATATAAGAAATGTATTCTAATTAAACATGACTATCCCAAGTAGTAATCTTTACTGTCATCTTAAAATGATGAAAAAGATTTCAGTTTATATTTAGAAAAACCACTTACCCCGCTCGTCCAGTACGACCTATTCTATGAACATACTCTTCAATGTTCCGAGGGAAATCAAAATTGAAAACATGTGTAATATCTTGTACATCAAGCCCACGGGATGCTAAATCTGTAGCTATCAGTATTCTCACTCTTCCTGCAATAAGCATATATGGAAAATAAGACATTGATCTTTTATCTTGCTAATGTACAATACACAATCTATCCCCCATCAATGCTTATATGGCCCTCATTGCTCTAGGATCAGAGCATCACACAATTAAATGTAGTTAGCTGCTTAGCATCATGTGATGAAAGTAATTCCTATTACTACCATTTTACAGATGGGGACTGAGGCAAAGAAAGACTTGGCCAAAATAAATCACACAAGAAATCTGTAGTGGATCAGGAAACTGAACTCAGATTTCCCAAGTCTTATGTTACCCTCCCAACCTTGAATAGCTTCCACCTCAATGCCATTCTACTAAGCAGGACATAAGCATGGACCATGTGGGTTTCACTACATGAAAACCAGCACCGAATGCCACTTAAATGCCACACTCAAAGCCTTTAATTTAACAGAATACTGTTATTTTAAAAGCTTTCAAAATATAAAAGTCAGCAGTACTTCACATCGTCATCTCATTTTTACTCCTGGCCATCTCAATTTTTAACTTATAAAACAACACTATCTCCTCCTCAGGTTTTTCTATTGCTAGTATCAGATAAATTAATACAATTAAAAAAAAGTTGCATCTTGCTTCCACAATTTTAACAATGAAATTATTTTACTTTTCACTGCTAAGGCTGATAAAAACCATTGTGTTACTTTTTATATAGCATAGACAAACTGCTAGGCTCAAAAGATTAGCATTCAAGGGCAAAACTTGCCTTTCTTAAAGTCATCCAAAGCTTGTTCTCGATCACATTGTTCTCTGTTGCCATGAAGAGACTGAACTGGAATTCCTTGGAGACTAAAGTCACTTGATAAGTCATCAGCTCTGAAATTAGATAAAGGTACCTTTAAATACTTTAAAATGTATGATTGAATGACCCACGAGCATACAGACACTCCTGTCTTCACATCTATCTTAGCTAAAAGCCTGCTCTAATTAATAAGATGCTTAATGTGACAGTACTGGAAGTGAGCACTCAAACAAATGTTAGGTGAATGCTTTTGAACATCAGTATCAGAATGCTCATTCAGGTCTGAGTTGTTGCCAGAGGGGGTTGTTGGTTGGTTGTGGGGTTTTTTTTTTGGGGGGGGGGGGGGGGGGCAGAGCAGCTCAGGAACCAATTGATTGTAGGTACTCGCATTTGAAAGCCTCCTGGGTATTTATAGATTTAGTGTTATAATGCCCTTGGAAGACAAAGAAAAAGCTATCTGCTTTATAGGGCAGAACTGGGAGACTGATTTAAGGACTTTCTCAATATTACGCAGGATGTCTGCTGCAGAACCAAAACACAACTCTAATCTAATGGCTTAACCATGAGGCTATTCTTCCTTGTGATCACTTTTAAAGAATGCGTGAAAAGAAAAAAAATCAAAAGCCACCTTCACACCTTTAGCACCTCAAGAGCATACTGAAAGGACCAGTAGCCAATTTCTCAGACACTATTGAGGAACGATGGGAAGGAGGACTTGGCACCAAGGGCAATACAGGGGTTTAAGTAGGGCTGCTGCATTGGTTATAGGGAACAACTTTAGTCTGAGTAATCATGAGTTAATTCAGTTCAAACTAAATAGAAAGATCAACAAAAATAGATCTGTGACCAGGGTCTTTGACTTAAAAAATGCTAACTTAAAAAACTGAGGGAATTAGTTGGGGAAGTGGACTGGACTGAAGAACTCATGGATCTGGAGGAGGCATAGAATTACTTCAAGTCAAAATTCCAGGAAGTATCTGAAGCCTTCATCTCAAGGAAGGGGGAAAAGTTCATAGACAAGAGAAGCAGACAAAATCTGATGAGTAAGCATCTCAGACAGGTGATTAAGGGAAAGCAGAAAGTCTGTAAGGAAGATGGAAGACGGGAGGGATCAACAAGGAAAGATACCTCTTTGAGGTCAGAACATGTAGGAATAAAGTAAGAAAGGTCAAAAGCCAAATAGAGTTGGATCTCACAAAGGGAATTAAAACCAATAGTAAAAAGGTTCTATAGCCATATATATAAAAAGAAAACTAACAAGAAGTGGGATGACTAAGCACTGAGAATGGGATAGAGGTTAAGGATAATCTAAACAAATACTTTCCTCCATTTTTAATGAGGCAAATTATAAACTTGGGAATAGTTATAGGGTGGCTAATGGAAATGAGGATACAGAGACAGAAATTACCACATCCACGGTAGAAACCAAACTCAAACAGCTTAATGGGACTAAATTGAGGGGCCCGCATAATCTCCATTCAAGAATATTAAAGGAACTGGTACATGACACTGCAAGCCCATTAAACAAATATTTTTAATGAATCTGTAAATTTAGGGGTTGTAGCATATGATTGGAGAATTGCTAACACAGTTCCTATTTTTAAGAAAGAGGAAAAAAATAGTGATCTGGATACTTTAGGGCCTGTTAGTTTGACCGGAGTACTATGCTAGGTGTTGGAAAAATTTCTGAAAGAGAAAACTACTTAAGAACATTGAGGTTAACAGCAATTGGGATAAAATACAACATGGTTTTACAAAAGGTAGGTCATGCCAGACCAATCTCATCTTTTTTGAAAAGGTAACAGATATTTTTAGATAAAAGAGAATGCAGGGAATCTAATTTACCTGGATTTCAATAAGGCATTTGATATGCTTCCATGTGGGAAATTATAAATTGGAAAAGATGGGGATTAACATGAAAATTGAAAGGTGGATAAGGAACTGGTTAAAGGGGAGACTACAATGGGTCACACGGAAAGATGAACTGTTGGGCTGAAGAGAGGTTATTAGTGAAGTTCCTTAGGACCTATCTTATTTCGCAACTTCATTCATGACTTTGGCATAAAAAGTGGAAGTCTGCTAATAAAGCTGGCAGATGACATGAAGTTGGGAGATGCTGCCAATGCAGAGAAGCATCAAGATATCGTACAGGAAGATCTGGATGACCTTGTAAACTGGAGTTGTAGAAATAGGATGAAATATAATAGTGTAAAGTGCAATGTCATGTATTTAGCAACCAGTAAGAATTTTCATCAGACACCATCAGTTGGAAGTGACAGAGGAGGAGAAGGACCTGGATGTACTGGTTGATCACAGGGGCTGCGTCTACACTGGTAAATTAAGTCAACGTAAGCTTGGCTTACGTCGACTTAATTGGCCCTGCATCTACACTACATTTTGCTTAAGTCGACTTAAACAGCTTGCTTAAGTTGACTTAAGCAAAATAAAGTCAACTTAATGAAAATTAAGTCGACATTATTAAACCACCTTTCTACTCGACCTAAGGCTTAATTCAACTTTTTAAAGTTTATGTCTAGGAATTCTATTGTGATTAGAAATTAGAATTTGATGTTATATCTATACTTTAACTTATGTTAAAACCATTGTGTCCTTAATGTTTAGGAATGTGCCAGGACAATGGTCCCAGGGAGTTACCTGATGAGCCATTAGGACACAATGGTTGTATTTCTTATGTCTTTAATGGCTCATCAGGTAACTCCCTGGGACCACTGTCCTGGCACATTCCTAAACATTAAGGACACAATGGTTTTAACATAGTTGAAGTATGGATATAACACCAAATTTTAACTTCTAATCGCAATAGAATTCCTAGACATAAACTATATAATCATTCCCAGCAAATTACTACCTTTCTATTGATACCAAACACGACATAGTTCCTATGGATTATAGAGCATTTATGAGATATCCATTGAAAATAATATCATAAATGCTTCTCTAAATCCAGACAGCGTCACACGCTGCCCACATGCCCTGCCAGGGTCCCTGTCCCCCTTTGCCCCATTGCACACAAGGGGCGCCCCCTGCCACCGTGGACCTACCCACGGTCCCCCTAGCCCCACAAAGTCGACCTAGAGCATCCAGTGTGGACGCTCTAGGGTCGACTTTGTCAGTTCCCCTTTAAGTCGACTTTAAATTTAAGTGTAGACACACTAAGTCGACTTAGTTAAAGTCGACTTAAAAGTGCAAGTGTAGACATAGCCAGGATGACTATAAGCCGCCAGTGTGATGTAGCTGTGAAAAAAAGCTAATGTGGTCCTAGGATGCATCAGACGAGGTATTTCCATTAGAGACAGGGAGGTGTTAGTATCGTTATACAAGGCATTGGTAAGACCTCATCTGGAATATTGCATGTAGTTCTGGTCCCCCACGTTTAAGAACGATAAATTCAAACTGCAACAGGTGCAGAGAAGGGTTACTAGGATGATGCGTGGACTGGAAAACCTGCCTTATAAAGAGGCGGCTCAAAGAATTTGGTTTGTTTAGTCTAACCAAAGGGAGGCTGAGGGGGACATAGGATTGCTCTCTATAAATACATAACAGGAATAAATAATCCCTCTCCCTCCCTGGTGTTCAAGTTCAGCACCAATGTGAACACAAAAACAAATGGATATAAACTAGCCATCAAGAAGTTTAGACTTGAAGTTCGAGGCAGGTTTCTAACTATCAGAGAAGTGAAGTTCTGGGGATAGCGGGGGCAAAAAAACCAGGTGGCTTCAAAACTGAACTTGAGAAATTTATGTAGGGATAGTATTATGGGATAGACTAGTTTGGCAATTGACTGATCTTCAACTACTGGTGAAGGATATGCCAATGGCCTATAATGGGATGGGATTTGAGTTATGGAGAATCCTTTCTTGGGCCTCTGGCTAGTAAGTCTTGCCCATATGCTCAGGGTTTAACCGATTGCTGTATTTGGGGTCGGGAAGGAATTTTCCCCCAAGGGCTCTGGGGGTTTTTCGCCTTCCTCTGAAGCATGGGGAATGGCTCACTTACTGGTGGATTCCCTGTACACCTTGAAGTCTTTAAATCATGATTTGAGGACTCTAATCACTCAGCCACAGGTTAGAGGTTTTTTACAGGAGTGGATGGGTGAGATTCTGTGGTCTATTTTGTGCAAGACAACAGACTAGATGATCATATTGGTCCCTTAGTTATGACCTTAGAGCCTATGAGTCCAAGCCACTGCCAATTATTGGGGTGGACTATCAATTATTCTGTTTGCTGCTTTTAGCCATTTTCAGGTTTTTCAAGGAACTCAGCATAACTAGGCAAACCAGGAAAGGGAAGGGATAGATAGTGAACATGTGAAGGGTGCTAGGGCAGATCTCTGTGAAAAAAGGAAGTCTGGATATATTTTAGAACTGCAGCTATGGAGAAATTACAGCTAGAGTTATAGCTTAGTGGCATGTGTCTGTAACTCCTGCTTTTGCCCACTAATCGATTTATTTGGTTAGCTATGTAACACTGTTTTGATTGATGTATGTAACTTTTATGGTGCTAAAGGGAGGTAGTGAGTCTGCATCAGACAGATCGCTTGATAGAAACATTTGGAAAAGAACTCCATGTGCAGAGATGGCATCTGGAAATCTGTGACTGATTCAGCCGAAGACTTCATCAGATTAGTAGGGTTAACTATTAGGTTTTGGGGGACTCTAATCACCTATTGTACATGTATATTCTTAAAACTAATAAGTGGAGACTTTGGTAAAAGCTTCCTATGAAAATTGCTGGAGACCATTAAGTAAAGTTTTAAAGTTAAAGCATTTGATTAGCAAAACAAACAAGGAGTCTAATGGCACTTTTAAAGACTAACATTTATTTATTGCATGAGCTTTCTTGGGAGAAAATCCTACTTTTTCAGATAACTTGAAGATGAAGAACTTATAGAATGGGAGGAAAATAAATGCAGGGAAGTGTAAATCATAAGATCAGGTCAAAGCAGTTGTTTAGATTCAAACAGTAGAGAACAGCATATTAGAGGGAAGTGAGATAAAAAGGCAGCAAAAACCACCTGTTGTAATGAGAAAAAAATGAAATCCCTATTAAACCCTAAGGCAATGGTGTCAAATCTGCATATGAATTCCAATTCTGCCGTTTCTCTTGGAAGCTTTGAGTAGTAATCCATTTGCTTAAGCACAGTTACTAACACATCATCAGTGGAGTGAGCAGAAAGATTGAAGTGTTCCCATATTGGTTTCTGAATGTTATTTCTGATGTCAGATTTATGCCCATTCCTTCTTTTGCGTAGAGATTGTCCTATTTTGTCCAACATATAAGGAAGTGGGGCAGTGCTGATACACGATAGCATAAACCACATTGGTGGATGAGACTCCTTGTTTGTTTTGCTCAACTGGACTGACACAGCTACTCCCTTGGAATTTGTCAACATTTGATTTACATTGGTCTGTGCTAGCCAAATAGCAGGTGGAAGAACTATGTTTCCTTTGGTTTATTTCCTGATACCAACTCAGAGACTCAAGTTACTGGGTCAAGGAACCCTGCGGTTACAATATCAGATTGCTGGTACTCCTGTAGCTTCTGGGTGTAGATGGAGCGTCCTGCACCAGACTCATTGGTGCCATTCCTGGTGTGGGCAAGGATGAGCGGCTCACCATGGGTCTCACTGTACTGCCATCTCCCCACTTGTCTCTCTTCTGCACCAGTAAATTCCCTTTCTTGGTGCGCTGCTTCTCATGCTTCTTCCTCAGCACTGGAGATGGTGCCAAATTAGAGCAGCTTCCACAAGGATAACCTTCAGGTTAATGTCTCTGCCTTTCTTAGTGCTGGGTTAGAAGTCCCAGCAGATCTGGCACTTGTCTCTCTGTGAGTTGCCCCAGACACTTTAAGCAGCTGAAGTGCAGGTCACTCATGGGCACAGGTCTGCCACAGGAAGCACAAGGCTTAAATCCCAGTGACCTGGCCTGACCTACCCCCTGAAGTGAAAAAGTACCTTGATGATAGGAACTACTTACACTACTATATACATTTACACAAATTACAAGAACTATGGACACTAAGCGACGATAACCTTGAATAAAGAAGAGTCCAAAATCACTGGGGCCTTGCTGTATCAAGAAGGGACGTTTCAGCAACTGTCACAGGTGGTAAGAAGTAACTGAGAAGATGTGGAGCTGGTGGTGCCCCTGATATAGTGAATAAGTGTGTAACTCTAGAGGGCACTATAGCCAGCCCAACAGATACCAGTGAAGGAAAAATCTTGGGCAAAGGCACATGTGGCATGCTCACACCTAACATGGAACAGTCATGAACAAACACTTGAAGAACTGAATATTTGTCCAGACGATCACCACCACTCCGGATGCTCTGCTCCAGATTGTGAGCTTTAGCCTGCTGAGGGGCCTGCTTCATTTCTGAAGACCTAGCCAGAGTGGGCAATTTAATCCTGGATGAAGGGGGAAGTTTCTATCAAGTCCTGAAAATTGAGCTTGAGAAATCCATGGTGGTCAATGGTGGCATGCAAGGCCAAGGTGAAAGAATCTAAGCAGATTGGACCCTGACCAATTTGCGTCTTAGTTAGTGGAAGAGTGTTCTGAAGTCTCCTATGAGGACTCCCACTCATAGATTGAGTCTACTCTGAAATAAGGGTTCCTATCATCATCCAAGAAGGAAGAAGTAGAAAAGGAAACTTCTTTGAGAAGAAAGGCTGATAGATGAAAGTTAGATTGGGATGATGCTCTATGAATTATGGATGCCAGTGATTATGGAGCTTGATATATTATTGTTTTCAGCTTTGGTACCATTGGTTCCACTGCTGATACAGATCTTGCAGAGGTTATCAGTTTTATGTTGAGGAGAGGAATTTCTGGTTCAAGTGTAATTAGCCAAGCTTCTAGAAGCTGCAAATGTAAATAGTTCAAAGCTTCTATGCACCAAAGAAGGTGGTACAAAAGGCAATGGTTTTGCTGGGATAAACACCAAAACAGGGGCTCATCATAAACTAGTAATTTCTACACAATGAGGAAAATATGGTAGCAAACTAGACAAATATAATATCAGATTATCAACTACATACGTAAGTTTCTTTCCTACAAAAATGATGACTTTATCTTTTGGCTTCATAGTATCAATGAAGTAGCGTGTGAAAGCTCTCTTTTCTTCTTCTGGGATAACAACAACTTTCTGCTCTACTGTATTTACTGCCTGTGAAATAAGTAAACAAAATTGGAATAATTTTATTTCTCTCCCGTTAATTGATTCTCACATTATAATACCTCAGGCCAGACTTCCTAATTGATATATTCGATTGTCAGTAAATGACACCACAAGAGAATCTTTTATGATCTGTTTTCCTATAAAGTGATTATGTTAAATACTAGACCAGTGGTTCCCAACCTTTTCAATAACATGGCACACTTCAATGAGACAAAGAGTTCCTTGGCACTCCCACTTTTTTTCAGCTAGATTGCTCATAAACATCACATTTACTTACATATACTATGGTTATGGTCTTTCTTACTAGAGAGGTTTACAACATAGTGCATACAACAAGCTAAATCCACCAGAAAAAAAAAATACACGTCGTCATCTCAATTTTGCCCTTTGGCCACCTGCGTTTAGAATGTTCCATTTTAGAATCAAAAGACCAATACTTTGCTTTTAATTTGATGATTAATTTTCACAAATTTTATGAATTGAAATTTTGGTTGGATAGAATATTAAGTTGAAACAATGTTTTACATTGATTTTCATTACCTTTGTACAAAATTTCATGGCACACTTGGACAGTTCTCATGGCACACCGGTTGAAAACCACTGCACTAGACAGACAATCTCTTTTTTTTTTTAAACCCTATCCATGTGTTATCATCATATTTACAGGGGAAGTAGAGAGCAAACTCTGATACATGGAGATTAGACATTGAGCTGCATTTGTCGAACCTCAAAGATAAGAGGGCTTCAATCATTAAAACTAGGTTGGCAGACAAAGGAACATAGGTTTTTTGCATTACAGAAGGAAGAGGGCTGAAAACTGCCTGGAGGAAGGAGAGAATTATTGGAATCATGTAAAGAACAGAACCAAGTCTTGTTCTGATGAATAAAATACACAGGTTCTGCCTATAGTGTGCTATATAGAAGGAAAAACTCATTGTCAAAATAAATCTGGATGTGAAAGAAATACAATTTTTTTTATGGAACTATTGCATGTAGGCTGAAGCAGGAATAAAACGGCCTACAAGCTATTTGTAAATGATACATTTCAGAACATCCATGCTACATAAAATTGTGAGGAAAACGCTTTCTAACAGTAATAGTGACGTTATAAACAGGATTTTAAAAAACGATATTAGCCTCTACAACATTTCAGTATGCGATTTCAATCTATAACCAGTCAGTCCAACCCTCCCACCCCCAGTTATTAGCCTTTCTGTAACTGCTCTTTGAGATGTGTTGCTCATGTCCATTCCAGCATAGCTGTGCGTGTGCCACATGTATTATTGTTGGAAGTTTTTCCTAGTGGTATCTATCAGGTCATCTAGAGTCCCCTGGAGCGGGACTCTCATGGTGTGGTATATAGGCAGCTGTCGATCTGCTGCCCCCTCTGTTCCTTCTCATTGGCTACTCCAACAGAGGGGCAGGTGAGTGGCTTCTGGAATGGACACGAGCAAGACATCTTGAAGAACAAGTTACAGAAATGTTATGTTGAAGAAAAATACCTTGAAGAAAGTTATGTTTTTAATTCTTTGAGTGCTTCCTCATGTTCATTCCAACGTAAATAATTCTCAGCCATGAGTTAGGAGGTGGGACTGGAGTTCCTTTTTCATACAGAATGGAGGACTGCATTGCTCCTCGTTCATTGCATGATGGCATAGTGTGCAGTGAATGTGTGGCTGGAGGACCAGGTTACCATTTTATATTTGTCCAGAATTGGGACCTGTGCCACAAAAGCCACTGCTGAAGCTTGTGACCTTATGGAGTGCACTGTTGGTGAGGTGGTGATATCTTCGCCAAATCACATTTGTGTATTTGTTTGTATGCATAACGTTATCCATGAAGAGATTCTCTGAGTGGCGATTGTGTCTTCTTTCATTCTGTCTGCAGTAGCTATAAAGAGTTGAGGGGTCTTTCTAAAAGATTTAATCTTTTCTATAGAGAAAGCCAGGGCACACCTGACATGTGGAGAATGAAGCCTATGCTCTTCCCTGCCAGCAAGCATCTTACGGAGTGGGTTGCAGCCCACAAAAGCTTACACTCGAAGAGATTTATTAGTCTTTAAAGTGCCACAGGACTTTCATTGTTTCAACCTCAGATACAATACTGGGAGAAATATGTCCCGGCTACTGTGAAAATATACAAGATCACTTCAGAGAGGAAGGATGGATGTGATCGAACAACTTGAAGAAAAGGATATATGGTGGTTTGGAGGCAAGAGTTTTGATCTCTGAAACCTAGAGCCCTGTGCGTGGATACAAAAACGTAGAGCTGGACCCCATCTGCATCCACTCAATGTCAGTTTCTATCCAATCCGTGATCCGCATGTCATGTTTTATGTGTATCCATAACCACATCTGCAACCGAGCTTGGGCTCACAGTCAGCATTTTAGCTTTTGACTAGCTCATTTCCCACATTGGTCCCGTCCACTTTTTCCTTTTCTTGTTTGCAGTTCACATGCTGTGCTGTCAATCAGATTTCCTTGCTACCAATTAAATCTCTGACGACAGCCTGGCATGTGAACTGCAAACAAAAGGAAGAAGTGGGCAGGAAAGACCTGGGGAATGAGCCAATCAAAGTGAGTGACAGTGAGTGGTGGCTCTCCAACCCCAGCCTGCTGTGACTGAGACTCTGATGGGTTGGCAGACCACAATCAGAGCTAAGCTGGGATTGGCTGGAGCACTTCCTTGTTCCCCTGTATGCTGCTGCTGCAGATCATAGCAGCAGCTGCAGGGATCGATCATAAAAGTTTGCAGGCCAATCCGCAATGGGGCTGCGGATATCCGCAGATACCCGAGGATCTGAAGCGCTCTACTGATACCCCTCTAGACAAAGTAATGGCCACTAACAAGGCTATTTTCTAAGATAGATGGAGCAAGGAGCTTGTCACCGTAGGCTCGAACAGGGGGCTCCATGAGCCTTGACAGCACCAGCTTGAGGTTCCAGAGAAGCAAGGGTTGATGCACCTGAAAGTACTAGCTCTCCAGCTCCTTCAGGAACTGGAACCAAATCAAGTTCGAGAACTCTGATTGGCCATTTACCAGAAGCTGGAAAACAAAATCACAGCCAGGTGAACCCATATGGCCACTACTGCAAGACCTTCATTTTTCAGGTGGAGCAGATAATCTAGGATAAGGGGCAGGGAAGTTTTATTTGGATGACCCCTTTCCGTGATGCCCACCACATAAACCTCTTCCACTTTGCCAAATATGCTGTTTTGGTTGACAGCTTCTTGCTACTCTACGGATGGCCTGCACTCACACCAAGCAGCCCCACTCTGTCTCACTCAGCTACAAAGCTTCTGCACCGCTTGACACAGTGATGTGAAGTTCAGGTGGAATAGGCAACCATGCTCCTGCAAGATCAGGTCCAAGAGCAATGAGAGGCTGATAGGCTTGTCTACTGAAAGGTGCAGGAGGATCATGAACCAATGTTGTCATGGGCATGCGGGGGCTCTGAGGATCATACTTGCTTTGTCCCTCCTAACTCTTAGCAACACTATGTGGCTCAGGGTGGCTGTGGGAGAGAAACCATAAAGCAAACTCTCTTCTCAGGGAAAAGAAAAGCATCCAAGAGGAAGCCCAGGCTGTGATCCAGGTATAAGCAGACTGGGAACATTTTCTGTTGAGTCTGGTTGCAAACAAGTCTGTTTGGGGAAACCCCCACCTTTGGAAAATAACATTCAAGATGTTTGGATGAATGGTTGACAATGGATCTGCTTAAATGGTGCACCATCTTGTTCTGCAAGCCTGGTATGTAAGACACTCCCAGGTGAATTAACTGGGCTATTCAGTAATCCTATAGACTCAATGTATCCTTGTACAAGGGAGAAGAGTGGGCTATGCCCCGCTTGTTTATATAAAAACATGGACTTTGTATTATCCATGAGTACAGAGATGCCTCTGCTTTGCAAGTGGGACAAACACCTAGCAAGCTAGGTGCACCATTCAACTCCAAGACATTGATGTGCTAGGTCAGTTTGTCTGGTGACCATAGGACCTGAGAGGCCCCAAACAGGCTCCCCATGCCACACCTGAGGCACTGATGATTAGCAGCGTCAAAGAGACTGGCCTAATGAAGGGGATGCCCTGCACATGTCCCAGTCCAGCCACCTTTGCAAGGTAAGAACTACCAGTGGAGGAATTGTGATCACCTAGTCTAATGGGTGATAGTCAGGATTGGAAGGGTCTTCCCCTGAACTGGGCATGATGCATCGTAAGAGGTATAGGCCCTTGCTGTGCAATGGGAAAGGATCTTTGACCATTTTTGAGGATTTTGATGGCTCAAACAATTCTCTGGGAGGGAGGCTCCCCCCTATAAATTTCTATTCTCTATACTGGCAAAAATGTTGACTTCTCCTGATTTATTAGAAACCTCTGATTCAAGAAAATAGGCTGAATGAGTCTTATATGCCTTTCCACCAGTTTCCTGGTATAGTATTTGATTAGCCAATTGTCCAGATATGGGTAAATCTGTACTCCTGCTTTCCTGGGGAAAGCTGCCACTATTGCCATGAACTTTGTGAATACTCTCAGTGACACCAACAGGCTAAAAGATAGCACCATGAACTGATAATGGTTATGGCTTATGAGAAATCAGGGGGACTGCTCGTGGCCTCGGAATATTGCTATAGAAAATATACATGCTTGAAAAGGGTGGCATATCAATCTTCTGGATCGAGGGCAGGGATGATTGAAGCTAGGAGACCATGTGAACCTTCAGTTTCTTCATGAATTTGTTGAGACTTTGCAGATCTAATATAGGTCTAAGGTCTCTGTTGAACTTCAGGATCAGAAAGTAGTGTGAGTAGAACCCGCTCTTCTTAGTTCCATAGGAAGCTGCTCTACAGCTCCCCATCCATAGGAGCAATAACCTCCTGGATTCGAAGTCTCTCTTGAGAAGGGTCTCTACAGAGGGATGGAGGGAAGGAGAAGAAGAAAAACTAAGCAGTGTATCCCACTTCTAATGTGTGGAGCACCCAATGATCTAAGGTGACATTGATCCACGCATGGTAAAAGTGGGATAAACAAATTCCCAGCTGTCAGAGTAAGATCCAGGTTCTGGTCTGGTGCATAGCCTGAGTGCACTTTCAAAAGTTCTGCCTGGGGCCGACAAAAAGTGATGGGAGTGTCTCCTTTTAAAGCTATTTGTTTTGACACTGGACAAAGCCCTTTCTGTTGGTTCTGTGGTGGGGAGAAATGGTCCCAACGACTGGAGTTTGAAGCGCTTTCAGGATAGGGTTGTAGTCAACATTCCCTCTAAGGTTTGGCGGCTTGTGTGCAAAATTTTCAAGCCGTGTGCAAAACTTTTTCTGCATAAAATTTTTGTGCAAACTCACACGACAGAAATTATAGGCATTAATTGAAGTTAAAGTGATTGTAAATAAAAATTAATTAATTAATTGTTTAATTGAATGTGAATGAATTTTGAATTGAAATTTAATTTTTAAAGTTTTTTATTTAAAATTAATTGTTAAAAAGCTTTTTAAAAAGAAGAAAGGAGGAGAAAAAGAAAAAAGAAATAAGAGAAAGAAAGAAGGGAAGCAAAGAAAGAAATAGCAGGAGAGAAAAAGAAAGAAGAAAGGAAGGGAGGAAGACAAAGAAGAGAAAAAAGAAAGAAGGAAAGAAAAAGGAAGGCAAACAAGAAAAAGAAGGGAAGAGAAAGGAAGACAAACAAGAAAAAGAAGGACAACAGAGTCCTGTGGCACTTTTAAAGACTAACAAATTTATTTATCGCATGAGCTTTCATGGGAGGAAATCCCTGATCCTATGTCTTACACTTCCCTGCATTTAATTTCCTCCCATTCTGTAAGTTTCCCATCTTCAAAACATCTGACAAAGTGGGATTTTCTCCCATGAAAGCTCATGCGATTAATAAATCTGTTAGTCTTTAAAAGTGCCACAGGACTCTGTCTTTCTACAATAGACTAACACGACTACCGCTTTGGAAGAAAAAGAAGGGAAGAGAAAGGAAGAAAAGAGACGGTAGGAAAAGAGAGGTGGAGAGAAGGAAAAAAGGAAGGCAAAGGAGGGAAGGAAGAAAAGAAAAAGGAAGGCAAAGAAGGGAAGGAAGAAAAGAAAAAGGAAGGCAAATAAGAGAAAAAGAAGAAAGAAGGAAGAGAAAGAGAAGGTAGGAAATGAAAGGCGGAAAGAAGGAAGAGAAAGGAGGCAGGAAGGCAAAGAAGAGAAGGAAAGAAGAGAAAGAAAAAGGAAGGCAAAGAAGAGAAGGAAAGAAGAGAAAGAAAAAGGAAGGCAAAGAAGAGAAGGAAAGAAGAGAAAGAAAAAGGAAGGGAAGAGAAAGGAAGACAAAGAAGAAAAAAAGAAAGAAAGCAGCCGAGGCCGCTGGCGGCGGGGACCCGAACGCAGCCCCGGGAGGGCAGAGCAGACCCCGGCACCGGGGACCGATCCTGGCCCCCTGCTGGGAGGCCGAGGCTGTCGGCGGAGCCGACCCCAGCCCCGGGCCAGGATGTCGAGGTGGCCGGCGGGTGGGAGCCCGGGAGCCTGCCCCGGCCACATGGGGCAGGCAGGCTGGCCCGCACACATGCCCCGGCCCTGAGCCTGCCTGCTCCGCCCTGGGGGCGGGGAGGGCCAGCCCAGAGGCTGGGCTCAGGTCGGATCTCTGCCGGGAGTCTGGTGGGGGCTGCCGGCCTGTGCGGGGGTCCCTCAGTGCTGCGCGGGGGTTGCGATGGCCGCTGCACGGCCGGGCACCCACGCAGCTTAGAGGGAACACTGGTTGTAGTGTGGAGGGCTAGAGATTTTAGAGTGGAGAGAGATGCTTTGCCTATGGCCTTCCTCCCGCCAAGATCATGAACTCTGCTCTCAGATGGCTAGCCTGCTCCAGCTCCAAAGGAGGGACCGTTGAGTCCAGTGTGCATGAAATTCCTGCTGAGTGAGAGCCACGAAAGAAACTCAACTGTGGCAGCACCATCGACGTGAGGGGCATATGAGGCAGCAAGGAGTCTTTTGGCCCTCCCAGAACCTCCATCTCTTTTGGGCTATGGTCCACAAGGGGCAGCTCTAGCACTGCAAGAAGCCACCGCACAGAGACTGGATCCAGACTGGTTCAAAACCTCAGCCTTAAAGTAGCTGGGGGGAATGGTAGACACGCTGGAGTGCAGGGACAGGATCCAGGGAGACTTGGACAAATTGGAAAACTGGGCCAAAAGAAACCTTATGAGGTTCAACAAAGACAAGTGCAAAGTCCTGCACTTAGGATGGAAAAATCCCATGCACTGCTACAGGCTGGGAACCGATTGGCTAAGTAGCAGCACTGTAGAAAAGGACCTGGGGGTTATGGTGGTTGGGAAGCTGGATATGAGTCAACAGTGTGCCCTTGTTGCCAAAAAGGCCAATGGCATATTGGGCTGCATCAGTAGGATTGTTGCCAGCATATTGAGGGATGTGATAATTCCCCTTTATTCGGCACTGGTGAGGCTGCATCTGGAATACTGTGTCCAGTTTTGGGCTACCCAATACAGAAGGGATGTGGACAAATTAGAAAGAGTCCAGCGGCGGGCAACAAAAATGATTAGGGGGCTGGGGCACATGACTTACGAGGGGAGACTGAAGGAACTAGGCTTATTTAGTCTGCAGAAGAGAAGACTGAGGGGGGATTTGATAGCAACCTTCAATTAATTGAAGGGGTGCTCCAAAGAGGAGAGGGCTAGGTTGTTCTCAGTGGTAACAGAGGCCAGAACAAGGAGCAATGGTTTCAAATTACAGCTGGGGAGGTCAAGGTTGGATATTAGGTAAAACTCTCACTAGGAAGGTAGTGAAGCATTGGAATGGGTTACCTAGGGAGGTGGTGGAATCTCTGTCTTTGGAGATATTTTAAGGTTCGGTTAGACAAAACCCTGGCTGGGATGATTTAGTGGGAGTGGTCCTGCTTTTAGCAGGGGGTTGGACTAGATGACCTCATGAGGTCCCTTCCAGCCCTATGATTCTAGAGAAGAACTGAATGCTCAATCTAATTACTTATGTACATTGTTAACTGACTGGTTATATCTATTTATAGAAAAACCACTACCAACGAGTATCATTTGCAAAGCATGAAAAAAAATAGCATTCCAGCAACCGCCACTGATGGAAAGAATGAATTGAGGGAGTGGCAGCTGCCTATATACCATGCCATACCACTCCAGAGGCACTACAGCCAATCTAGCAGATATTACTAGGAAAAAAGCTTCCAGCATTGGAGCATGCGACATACACATATCTCTACATTGGAATGGACATGAGTAAGAACTTGAAAAAGAATAAAAATGCACTGCTTAAGCTTTTGGAAGATATAACAACTAATTAAAGGATAGTGAATCCTTTTGGCACCAAAAAACAACGGAAAAGTTTTGTTATTTTTTCCCCGAGGCATCCAATTGAGGCTTTTGATGTCTCTTTCATTCTTGCTTTTAGGCAGAAGCAAATTTACATTTAGGGAGGTGGTGTCTGAATTTCTTCTCCAGACTCAAACCTTGAATGCAACCCAGTTGCCCATTTCACTCCAAACTAGTATGACGCTACAGCCAAACACGTCTAAATACTCCAGTTTAATGTTTCTGCTAAAATGATAAAACACTTATGCAGTTGACTTTTAAATTTGTTAGATTTCAGAGTCACTACAAAAACAGAGATAAAAAGGGAACTTTACACCTTTGAGAACCATTGCAGGTTATCTATGTACTCAGAGCATTGCATTTACATCTATTTCACAATTTAAAAGTTACTTTTATATTTGAAAGAGCCAGAATTTAAAATAAAACAATTAAAAAACCCAAAGAAATCTGGATGAAAATTATATAACAATAAAAAAGAACACATATATAAGCAATTTGTGGCTACATAATATTGTACATGGGCCCTTGGCCAGTATGTAGTTTTGAATGAAATATTTATTATTGAAATCATCTGTATATCAGTGGAGAAGGCTGTTATTGTTAACCAAATCAATTCTTTAGAGGACTCATAAAATTTGACTCATCATTTGTCCATTACTAAAACTGAATGTTCTGGCTAAAAGATATAAGATATGATACAGAGCATTATCAAAGTTCTTTTCCATTTACAGTTCTAAAATGCATTCTGGGCTTTTACTGAAGCAGTAAGTCAATCTGAGAAACTCCTTGCCAGAATATCTTGTGAAGGCCCTAGACTATAAGTGTGGTTTAAAAAAAGGAACTAGGTAAATTCATGGAGAATAGGTCCATCAATGGCTACTGGCTGGGATAGGCAGGGATTATTGTTTGCCAGAGGATGGAAAGGTTGATGTAATCATCAATTGATCTATCACCTGTTCTATTCATTCCCTCTGAAACACCTGGCATTGGCCACTGTCTGAAGATGAAATACTGGGCTAGATGGACCATTCATCTGTCAGTAGGGCTGTTCTTAGGCTCTTCTAAAATACCACTGATTTCTGCCTACTTGAAGCATGTTGTGAAACATCAGAATGAACTATGCTTTTACCTAAAAAAATAAAAATATCTGAACATTTCAAAATGCTCAAAGTTATGTACAACTACAAGGTGGAATTTGACTTTAACAGTTATTTTACAAAAAACAACCTACCGCTAAATCAAGAGTGCCAACATATACAATCATAGGATCTTTCAAATAGGATTTTGCAAGGCGGCGAACACCATCTGGCCAAGTAGCACTGGTGGGAAGGAAGAAAAATATTTTAAAAATTCATCATTCTTTGTCATAGGCTTGAATTCCCAGCAAATCCACCACTGGTCCTTCATGTGCACTCCCCATGTACTTCAGGCAGATATTGTGTGAGTCACTGACTTGGGGGGAGGGTGGGGGGGCTAGCTGGAGGGGGCTGCAGGCCAGGGCCACTCACCTGCTCCAGAGAGGCCCCACAGGCTGGCACTTCAGCAGGGGGAGTGGTGAAGGGGCAGGCCAGAGGCTGCAGTCTGCTGCAGCACTCCTGCCCCACGCCCTGGCTGGCTGGCCTGGAGCAGACCAATCAGCCCCAGGGCTTGGCAGGCAGGCTGGACTGAAAGTGGCTAGCAGCAGCCAGCCACTCAGGCGGGGGCCGGATTTTGGGGGGGCTTGGGGCCCACCTCCTTTAGGCCACTGCAGCTCCTACATTCCCCGCCTTAATCTGGCTCTGCCAACGAACCCTTCCCCTCCATCCTGTCGCTGAAATGCTCTGGAAACCCTAAAGGAGCTGGCGATTTTTTTTGTCACCAGAGGGGGCTCCCCTGTGAAAATGCAGCAAAGGAGTGCTCTCTAGTGACTAAAAGAAAGAACAGCCAGCTCCTAAAATTAAAAAAAAAAACCCAAACCAAAGCCACAGCTGGCTCTTAGGCACCAGTTTGCAACTTTTAGTCACCATGGCGACCTGGCGCCCAAGGTCTGTCAAGTCCTGTGTTGGACGAATGTCAAGGTAGACTTTTCTGCACCAAGTCAAAGACCCAGAGAGAAGACGACTGCTAAAACCTTGTTAGTTGCTGACTGGACTTCAGGGAAGATGACTACTCCCATCTGTCCCATCAATGATAGAGAGGACCTTTGTGAAAACTCTGAGCAGTCAAAAGGTTGAAGGGAAGATCTTTATACTTGGTGGCCACTGCTGATGAAATACCTAGAAGCCAGAAGCACCGCTGTATGGATGTATGTATCCTGGAGAACGAAGCCACAAACCAGTCCTCCTGGATCTACTGAAGATATTATTACTGCCAAGGGTTGCCATCTGAAATCTTTGTCTGGATGAAAGTGAACAAAGTCTATGATCCATCTCCACCTTGCTTTTTCCTTTGGAACCAGGAAGTATCTGGAGTAAAACCCCCTTCTGGTGAATCTGGGAAAAACTAGTTTGATTGCCTCCAGAAGCAGGAGAGGTTGAATCTCCTGAGGATACCTGAAAAAGAAATGGGGATCTGAACTGATATTTCTTTCTCTCATTGTCTCAGAACTGGTGGCACTTTCTGTTCCCCCTGGTGGCAAAGAGGTCCTGTAAGGTAGTTTGGACCTTCAGAAGGAACCCCAATGCTTGCAGCCACGAGCATTGTCTCATGGTGAGGCCTGAAGCCATCACCCGGGCTGCCTGCCTGCTACTGCCTTTCCCTCATTGACCAGGGCACCGAACGCCTCCTTGGACTCGGGTTGAATCTGATCTTTAAATTTCAACATAGAGTTCCAGGAATTGAAGGAGTATCTTCTGAGGATTGTTGCTGATTGGCAATCCTAAGGCCCCCCGTCGTGTAGACTTGTCTCCCAAATAGGTCCAGTCTTTTTGGCTCCTTAGCCTTTGGTGCTGGGCCCTGGGAGCCCTAGCGGTCTTTATCATTGGCCACAGAGACAAGGAGGGGGTGCGTGAATAGATAATCGTGGCCCTTCAAGGGAGCGAACTATCTCCTGTCAACTCCCCTTGTCGTGGGTGGTATTAACGAAGAGGATTGCCACAAGGTCTTTGTGGTTGATAGGACTGCCTTAATTATGGGAAGCGCAATCCTTGACAGGTCCTCCGTGGCTAGCATGTCAGTCATGCGGTCCGGGTCATCCCGGACCTCTTCGACCTGGAGACTCAGGATCTGAACGATCCTTTAGAGAAGGGCCTGATGCGCCTCATCAGCGGGGCTGCCATCGACAATTCCATCAGGGCCTCACCCAGCGATGAGACAATGATGCTCTAGGATCCCCTCTGGGCTCTTCTGGCTCCTGTGGGTCTGTGTGTCCATGGTCCAGCAGCTCTCCTTCCTCTCCCTCTGGTGTACGCATACTGGGGGGACCACTCTCGGAAGCCTCCGGGTCTCGACCGAGGGAAGCTGAGGCAGGGGCCACTTGATAAGCTTTCCCTTTGACTGGGAAAAGGTTTGCAGGATAGCCAGAACGGCCACTGCTGGGGGACCTGCCATTGGGATTGCCAGGGGCCTACTGCGGCAGGCTTAACTGAGGTCCCTGCACTTCCCCAGGTTGGGACATTTCGGCCACTGAAGCCTGGGACTCTGATCTCAGAGACCAGGTCGGTGCTGAGGTTGCCACTTGTTTGGCTGAGGGTCCCGAGGCTTGCGATGGTGAGCAATGTTGGGACGAGGGTCGGCACTTGTTTGGTGAGTGGTGTCGGGTCCAGGACCAGCTCTTTGGTGAATGGCGGTGCCAAGGCAGCAAATAATACGGAGTCGTGGATCGGTACTGAGACGGGCGGTGCCATGATGAGGAATGGTGCCGCCGTGATGGAGAGTAGTGCCGTGGCGGAGAACGGTGCCGCAATGGGGGACGGTACAGAGACGAAGAGCGCTACCGGAGCGAGGATCGGTGCCAGGACCTCGAGTGCTACCGGGATAAGGGGCGGCGCTGTTGATCCAATCAGCCTCAGGAGTGAGGGTGCCTCGTGTAAGAGGGTGATTGGTGCCAGTACCGGCTCAGCGACACTCCGATCTGCTCCAGGATGAAGACTTGACATGGTAGGGGGACCCATGCCCTGCATGGTATCAAGGTGAGGGCCTGCCCCTAGATCCTGAACTTCGCCTTGAAGTTGACGGGCACCTGTTGGGAAGAGGTGGTGACTGATGTCGAGTGTCCGAGCCTGGTAGGAGAGGCTTGGGCCCCGTCATGGGGGTTTACCCTTAGATTGTACCCCAGTCCTGGGTACCATGTGGGAAGAGGCAGGGGATTCCTGTGCCGTCACGGCTATCAGGTCCCGCGCTGCCACAAAAGTGTCCAGGGTGGATGGCATGTCCAACTCCCCATCCCACTTTGCTGTGCCGGGGACCTTGGGCTTATCAGGGACCCTTGGGCAGCGGGTTGCTTTGTTATTGGGTCTTTGACCATGGGTTCCTTTTGTGGGGATCGACCTCTCTCCGCCTTGTGCTTTTTTTCTAGGTACCGGAGAGTGAGAGCAGTGCCAGGGTCTCCCTCTGGGAGAGGAGCAGTGGCTGCTCGGTGCCGAGGACTTCTTTGGTACCGGTTGTCTCATTGATGCCGGGGCAATTTGCACTGATGTTCCCGTCGCATCAGGGGATTGAGGCCCCAATGCCGCTGCCATGAGCAACTGCTTCAAGCGAGTGTTTCTTTCTTTCCTGCTTCTGGACTTGAAGCGTTTATAGATCTTGCAGCCATCTGTTTGATGTTCTTCCTCCAAGCACTTGAGGCAGAAGTCATGTGGCTCCCCTTTTGGCATAGGCCTCTGGCAGGACCCACACAGTTCGAACCCTTGGGGCTGGGCCCATGGCGGCCCTACTCTTAAACTCTATTCCTCTCTCTCCTCTCGATGACACCGAGGCAGAAAGGTATGGCTGGAAAGCCTGGACTTGCTGGGGACTAAGGAAGAAAGGGTTGCCTAAGCAAGAGAACAATGCTCCAACGACCGTCACGGGCGGTAAGAAGAAACTGGAGGGTTGCCGGGTCAGCAGGTCTATATATGTGGCGACATGAGGGCGCCACTCCAGGGGGTGCCTGCTCCAATCCAACAGGTACCACTGAGGAAAAGTCTCCGATGAATTGTGCATGCAGTGCGTGTACACCAGGATTGGAATCGGCATGAGCACACTCGAAGAAGAGTTTAATGAAATACTGGCAGCGTGAACAGGTCAGACTGCAATGGGATTAACATCTCCACCTAAATATCAAGGGCTGTGGGTTAAGTTACTTTCACATCTGATCTACTGTGAACCATCTTTCCGATACAAGAAAAAATATAGTACATGTATTTAACATTTTACAAAAGGTATCTAATTTTTTGTGCAGAAATTGGATTCTTGGATCACCTTTAAAAGTTAATTCTAAAATTCTACCATCAAGCTCTGAATGGTCTAGGCAACAAGGTTAGGAAAACGTTCAACTGTTGATAACTTCCCAGAACACCAAAGTACCAAGTACTTATTTGCTGCAGATTGTCAGTTCCTGCTCAGTGTGATGTCCCAATATGCACTCCTAAAGGATTATCAAGGTCTCAATTGAAGACTGCTGGAAAGAGGAGTTGGTCTATAGGCAAATCCAGATTCTTCAAATGACACTTGATATTTTATAACTAAGGCTGTAGTGCATAACTTCTTGGTATGCAATCTTCCTGTAATTCTCGCTGGTACTATTTCAGTTTTGTAGAATTTAAAAACTTTTTTTTTTTTACTTAAAAATTGTTTCTTCCACATGACTGCAAAGAAAAACTTTAACTATCAGGTTTTCTTCAGATAGGAGATACTCTAGATGAAAACAAATGTAAACCACCCTCATTTCTCTGACCAGGTAGTCACTCTAGCACATAACATTAACAGTTTAAACAACATTTAGTTTATTCCCAATTTATTTTAGCAGAAATAGACAACCAAATTGAACATAACTGAAATTACATGAGACCTAGTGCATATGTGGTGAGCAACGTAGAAAACATCCATATGTTGCCAAATTTATGCTCTCTCTGGTGGTAGGCAACATGGAAAGAGCAGACTTTGTGTGACAGACCAAGGGCAGAGGAATCAGAGAACAGATAACTTGTTGCTAAGTAAGGGGATCTGGGATTTAAGCAGCAATAGGCCTAAGAACAGTCTCCATCATGGCTGCCAATTCTACCATCTCATGATGGGACCCCAGGTCTTCATCGCCCTGATACTAACAGATATTTTGACCAGACCAAGCCAAATAATATCACCATCTCTACTGAATCCAGCTGAATACGAGCCAATCACCATCTGTGATGAAATGGGACTGAACTTTAACAGCAGCAGCAGCAGCTCCAGCTCATCTCAACTAACTCTCTCCACCCCTCCCCAAGGTATAGTTACCATCATCCAAGAGACTATCAAAGAGGTTTTTTTCCTTCTAAACTCTCCAGCTAAACAGAAAGGGAACAAGGAATATTGTTAAAATGAAAGCCTTACTTAATGTTTTACATTCCAATTCCATTAACTGTTTTTCCTTCTTAATAGAAAGTTTAAAAGATTGTTAATGGTGTGTGTGCGCAATAGTACCAAGCAAGCTGAAGCCTCTGTATACCAAACTCCAGACATTATTTAACACTGTTTAGGGACAGTGACAGGGTTATTTTAACACCTTTAGCTCATTTATTCTGCCTCACTCAATACAGCAGTTTAAAAGTGAGTGACAGTTGCATTTAAAATGTATGGCTCAAAACACTCCAAAGTAAATCTGCATTTTGGCTAAGAGACTTCCATGGTAAAACAAGAATTTTAAGTTATTAGCAGACCCATTTTTCACCTGACTCCAAAGGGATGTCAAATTCAGTTAGACCAGACTGATGAACTAAGCTTTAGTGCAAATGTCATAAAGGAAACAATGAATTTCTGTAAATGCTTTCCATGTGACTTATTTAGTTGTACAAAAGAACTTCTCTCAAGTACTTTTAAAAAAAAGATCTATAAACTGCAATAAATCAAAGTGAATTATTAAACAATGGGCAAATCTCCATTTCACTATGTGCACACCCGCTTCTAAGTCAAACATCAAGAATTTGGTTTCAAAGCAGTGCTAGCCTTCATGTTGATATGTCTTCCTCTGAAGCCCTCAAAGCATACATTCACTCATGTGCGTGCTTACAGCATTACTTTTTTTTTAAACTGACAATCCTATGTAAAATTATTCACAGCCCATGGAATCTTGTTAGGTTACCATGCAGTCCTCTGTGTTGCAAAGACTGTACATCAGTGTCTTACATGATCAAATATTTTTCTTTCTGAAGTCAAACATTAAAGAAGAATGACATTTACCATTGAAGACCATTGCTATAGCTGAAGGGGTAGAAGACTGATATAAGTTGAGTCCATGCTTGTGTATCATACCAAGCAAAAGCTGTCAATCTGCAGTAGGTATGTGCATCACAGGCTTGCAAAAACAAACAGATACAGTAAATTGAAATTTTAATTTTTGTATATCAAATGCCTCTTAGCCCACCTGGAGATAAAGAATATATAATTAGCCTGCACATTTGGATTTTTTTAAAACTATCTTTAAATACTCTAATAAATTGTTCAGTCGAAGATTTATCACTGATTAAGTTGGACAGTCAGAATGTAGTACTCTCCTAGACCTATCAGTCTAAAACCCAAATAGTTACCAACTGTTAGCCAGAGCCCTTTAGCTCATTGTATGGATAAAATAAATAAAACAATCTGTATCCGCATTACAATCCATGGATAACTGAAGATTTGCAGGGCTCTAGTGACCCAACAAGTCAGTATCAAGAGTACCTGAAAATGCTCTTGAAATTGAATTCAACAACAACAACAACAAAAAAAATGATAATAAACCTGACATCAAGAGGATAAATCAAGATTATAGCAGGTATCCACTGCCCCATAAAATTAAGCACAGTAATTATTTAACAAGTTTTCTATTAAAAACCACTAAGATTAGATGTTAAAAATAAGCATAACTGTACAATTTTATAATGATTAATACCTGCCTTAATTCTAATCTACTGAAAATATTTTCTTACCTAGTCATGACTGTCTGTCTGTCAGGACGTACATCTATTAAGATCTTCATTATCTGAGGTTCAAATCCCATATCCAACATCCTATCAGCCTCATCTAAAACCTATGGAAAATAAGGTTAGTTACTATGATTCTTCAGTTTTCAGCAAACACCACACAGCAAGCCTTCCTTAAGAGGTGTTTCTCACTCCCCTCCCCCCTCACCAACGCTGAAAACCCATTTCAGAATCTACTTGTTGACACTCCAAAGACTATTAACTCCTTTTCAAGATTTCACCACCTAAATTGTTTCTGGTGATACTCCTTGATGAAGAAGTAAACCTGGTACATTTCCAGACAGGAAAATACTCTGAGAAAATGCTTTCACCCATACCCCCAAGAACAGAACCCAAAGATCACCAGGATTTTGAATAGTTTCACTTGCCTATAGCCTTCTCCATAATTAATTTGGCATATACATTAAAATCAAAGTTTTGATTATGTAACAGAAAACAAGAAAAAAACTGCACAATTTCAATCAAGAGGACTTCTCCAAAAACTTTAAATTGAAGTTTTCTATTTTACTTGCTAGAGCTTTTCTATGCCAGTCCAGAAATACAAATTTTGTCTTTCACTATGAGGACAGACTTTTTATCACAACATTTTTAAGGTGCCTGTCCAGTTCTCAGCCTTCTCTTATCCACTAGATAAAATGCACTTGACACTACTTGATCCTTCCTATTACTCCTGAAAAATTAATAGTTTCTGAGTCAGACCTTGTAATGGTGAAACGATGGAGCCTTGGCTTTTTGCAGGTGAGAAAACTAATATCCTAATTACAGTGAAAAGAATGGTACACTGAGGTTGTATCTAGGTGTCATTCCTCACAGAAAAGCAGAGAGGCTATATCTTGGACCTATGGCTGAGGACTAATGTTTTGAGCCCCAGGGATCTTCTGCCTGCTACTGATACTACCATAGAGGCATTAGTCATGCATGCGACACAGAACTGAAATTGATGATCCTACACATGGCAACATGCTAAGTGCTAACTGGACATCTTTATTTCAGAAAGCTTTGATAAAATCCTGACCTTTAACTACCTAATCTACTCCGGAAACAGAGGCCTGATGGCTGTTTTAAGTGCTGAACTTAAGTAGGAGGTCTTCCACCCCCCTAATATGGAATTGGAAATTAGTTTGCTCAACTGAAAGGTGACTTCCATCTACCAAATACCGGTAACTTTCCATTAAAATATCTTTCTTGGAAAGAGGATATGAGATTTTCAATTTATTGGAATTTTTTCAAATCTGAGTTCCATTCATGATCCATTACATTTCTCACATGTGGTCAGAACTGTGAGAATTTCAGAATCCTACATTAAATTAAAACTATTAAGCGAATCAGAATCAGGTCCAATGGACTTTTCTCCTTTAATTTTCAGTTTTGGTTATAGGCTCAGTTACTCAGGTAAACTCTTAAAAAAAAAAAAACCACTACAAAAATCAAATTCTCTCTTCTCTTATACTGGAGGATCAGAGATTTTCTGGCAATACTTAGAGTCTGGATTGATAATTTACGTCAAGAAGAATTATTTTCTCCCTTTGTTTGTGATTTAGAAAAAAGATGGTTAAGGCCTTTTGGTTAACATGTAACATGACTGTCACGTTGTTTTCAGCAATTACAGCTTTTATTTTAGTTATAGCCAGCCCCACATACTTTATTTTCTAAGGACAGTAAAAGTGCACGAGATTGAATAAAATACTGTTAGAGCACTAAAAACTAGAAATTCTTTTATTAAAAAAAATGGAGTGGGGGGGAAAAACTTCTCTAGGATTGTTACTCTTCCCACCAACAAATGCCTTCATTCCTACTTTACAATCAAACAAGGCAACATGGCTACTCTCTAATGACATTATTATTCTCTTTCTCAGTTGGCCAAAATCCTGGTGATGCTTGTCTGTCTATCTCTTTGCTGTCTATTAACATCTTACCATATTTGGGGCTTGCAGGTCCATTATCATTTCTAAATCTCAGATACAGCCAGGTAGTGGCACCAGGGGAGGCATGCAGCGATACTTTACCAGCTGCTCAGGACTGGATCTTCCTAACAGTCCTAGTTTACTCATTGAAGTATTTCATAGGGTTTATCTGAGAAACGGCCAGTTTAAATTGTTATGCTTAGTGATTAACCAGTATCCGAAGAGTTAAAAGGACACTGACAAATAATATGTCAACATGAGAGAACAGAGTATCTGTAGTATAAAAATTAAGTTTAAGTAGGATATTATACACGTAAGTAATTTGACAAAATTCCTTACAAATGGCCAGGAAGACTTAAGACTTTCAATATACAATACTATTAGCATCGCAAGCATCTAAGAAAAGTTCTTTTCAATTTACTTGTAGAGAGATGGGCCACAAATTTCTTTCCATTTTAAGAAAATGGATTATATACTAGCAGCCTAGTTTTCTTTGGGTGGTGTTCAGTGTCTTCAGCAGAGATACTCAGTTAATGGTACAGACCAAGACTTTCAGATTTTAGCCTTAAAAATCTAAAATTAAAATAAATTAAGTTTTTTTTTTTAAAAATGATTTTTTTCTTTAGCTTAGTCCTCCCCTACCCTAATAAGTGCATTACTTTCACACTTTGACTACTTGCCAAATAGGTTATGCTCTTCAGATTTATGAAGTTGTTCATTTGAAGGTCATTCAGTCTCCCAGGAGTAGCAATAACAATATCCACCCCTTTGGTAACCACGTTTATTTGTCCTTTTCGGTCCCCACCGCCATATATGCAAATACTTAAAAAAAAAAGTTTTCCAAAAGTTAAACACATATTACAAATCAATTTTTCAAAATTGAAAACAATACCATCGCACTGTCCCATAATATTTGAAAAAAAGAGTAGTTTTGTATTAGTTCCTCTCAAGAGGAAAGCTTACAGTTCAGAATAGGTCAAAATGCACAAAGGATTTAAATTTTCTAATTGAAATCACATTTGCTGTGGCAAATGTAAAATAAATTTATTTTACGGTCAGATACACTAAGCAGGACAAATTTTAACTATAAAATAGTCACTGAGAAGTTGACTAAATTAAACCACATCCCTAATAATTTGTAACTGAATGTGCTCCTTCAGTTTCTACATATTATTCTGGGCAGTTTTGAAAATTCTCATCCTATATTCCAACAGAGAGGCTGAATCATTTGTTAAAAGCACAGTAAAACAAACCAAACTCCCTGAAAATCCACAAACAAACAAAAAACAAACACGTACTGGGAAGGCAACCTAAAGACAAAAAATCAGAGTAGGTATGTAAAAGGATTTCAAGCATTAGCACAAGTTACATGGCCACCTATTACACCACACAGCAGCATAATTAAAGAAGGAAATAGGTAAGATTAAAAAAATTAAAACTAGCAGCAAACAAGCAAACGGGAATTCTTCAAGTAGCAAGCAGCTTAGCATTCACATGATTCAACACGTGAGAAAACAGTCCGAAATATATTGCAATAAAGAACTACTGACAGAATGCGAAACATGCACACTACCTTATTTTATAAGAGAATTTTGTGAAGAATAAATGTATTAATTGTACTTTTGTTTCACATCTGGAGGAACAGATAATGGAGCACAAATATCAGTTTAAATTATTAAGAAGCACAAAGTAGATCAAGAAAGAATAAGCCATAGCAAGTAGGAGCCAGAGACTAGAAAAAGTAGGAAAATTAGGAAAGAGGGAGAAATATGGCCTCAAAAAAGACTGGAACCTGAAGGAAAAGCTGTAAATAAACAAATTAAGGACCTCTTTAGATTTTATACCAGTAACAAAAATATATTGCCCTAAGAATGCACAGATGGAATAGATTCAACCTATAGCAGTGGTTTTCAAATTTCTTTTCTTGGGACCCAGGCGAAAAAAATCATTTATGCCCGCGACCCAACAACTGCATCTTTGAACAATGCATGCCAGTCTTTCGGCGGCTGCAGCAGGGGGCACCACAACCCAATACCTGAGGGGCTGAGATCCAGTACTGGGTCCTGACCAGTAGTTTGAAAACCACTGGTCTATAGGAAGCTCAGCTGTTGATCAAGAACCGAAAGAGAGCCCAGAAGGAAGAGACATGCAGTCCTATTTAGTGATTCCATAATGAAGAATATGGCAGACGTCTGTGGTCCAGACAAAGCGAACATCATGTATGGGGCTCTCCATTGCCAGAGCAAACAAAAATACCAGATATCCTGAAGACTACAGGATAATTCAAATTGCTGTATTTGTTATATTGCTTTAGGATTTTAAGTGAGAGGACTTACACAAGTCTACAATACAAGACTTCCGCTGCTACTTGTGTCTTTAATATTAAGAAACTGGTGAGAATGAAAAGATTACCTTTTAATTCCTTTGTACGTGTATTTTGAGCATTCTGCCTCCACCTGAAGAGCTAGTTCTCGAGTGGGAGCAAGGACCAACATACCTGGACCACCACGCTGATATTTTGGGCTGTAAGAAAGAATTCAACAAAGTTTATTTTAAAAAATGCTTTATATAATAGTTATACAATGCTACAGAAAAACATGATCTTGAGTACAGCCACATTTAGATATTAAAATATTTAATGTAATATTGTTCTAGAATTTCTCAATATACTGTTACATTCTGTTATTCAGACAAGGCAGGGCTCTTGGTTTCTTAAACCAATACAATTATTTTAAAAATATTGATTGGATCCTTTTCAAGTTGTATTTTACTGCTAATTTAGAGTTTTAAAAAAAACCTTAGATAGGCAATACAAAATTCAAGAAGTTACACTCCATCAAGCCCTTACGTTGGTTGTGAATCCAAATGAATGAATCCAGGCATTAAATAAGCTAAAGTCTTCCCAGTACCGGTCTGTGCTATACCAATGAGATCAATTCCTTGAAGTATGATTGGCCAAGCCTGTGACTAAAATAAGGTAATGTAAGTGCTTAACTTATAAACAGCAATTTTCTCTTTAAAATCTGACATTTACCAGAACTGATATCACACAGTACCTGAATTGGTGTAGGCTTCTCAAAGCCAATTTTTCTGATATTTGCCATAACTTCAGGAAAACACTTAAATGCATCTTCAAATTTACTGATGGGATTGGGAATGTGGCGCTTCTCACCTTCTTTCAAGTCATCACATGTGATATTATTATTTTCTTTCCTGTATTTTAAAAGTATTGATGTAGGAGCTTTAAAACCAAAAGAAAATCAAAATAGAAAACTATTCAAGAAATTGAGAAATAGTATGGTGTATAAGAGTTTGTTGAGCAAATAGAGCCATGATCACTTTTTCATTAAAAATCAGTGCGACTATGGAGACAGTCTTCCAGATCATTCAGTTATCACATTCACTTTCAGATACACTCCTTCACAATTAGATGCTTTAAATGCATATGACTTTGCACCCAGGAGATACATCTGATCTTGATTGCACTCTACTTGAATGAGCTATACATTTGGTAAGAATATCTGTGTCCTACTGCAATCCAGAAGTTATTGAAAAGTATCACTGATTAGTTTTAAATGCATCCTATCTAGATCTTCACCAGAATAGTGGCTGAGACAGTGTGGGTTCATAGCACTCCACACAAACAAAACCACAAAGACCACAAACTTAGTGCAAACCAAAATCATAATAGAGTAAATAGACCAACCTATGCCAGATTAATAAACAGAAAGGCCCGAAGTCCCTAAGGACATACATCCCACTTTAACTGGCTTTACAGCACACTCTAGAATTGAGACATTTAAAGGGTTTAAAAAAAAAAAAAAAAAAAAAAAAGAAATATGTATCATTAGTTTTGTCATCTCCACCCATTCTAAACTCAAGATTCCATTCAACCAGCATCTTTGCTTCAATTAGGGAACAGGAAGAGAAAAGCACTTTCAATCTCTCTATCCCTCAGTTACATTTATTTAAAAAAGAGATTAACAAAATTATAGAAATATTATATATAAGCACATTTAATGTAAAACAGGAACAGAGAAGAGGAAAGACTACAGAATAATTTTACTCGTCCATAGCTGTTACCCCTATATTCTCTTTTTTGATCCTATGAAAAGAAGTTCCATATAGCATGCAAAAATGGCAAGTAGAAGCAAGTGCACATTCCTCCAGACAATAACTAGAATCCCAGTTCAGATTACAGATTATATTTCTTAACAGAGAGACATATGTTAGGCACAGTGATAAAGATGCTGAGGCAGCACACACGGAAAAGTGATAGCAGACAAGATGGCAAGAGAGGGTTGCAAGCTCCATTACTAATATTGGAGAGAGAAGTCAACTTGAGATGACTAAAGTAGAATGGTTCCAAAGGGGGGGAGCTGTGTTCGTCTGGTTCAGCAAAACAAACAAGGAGTCCTGTGGCACTTTTAAATAAATAAATAAATGTGGCACTTTTAAAGACTAACATTTATTTATTTATTATTTAAAAGTGCCACAAGACTCCTTGTTTGTTTTACTAAAGTAGAATGCTCTTTGTACTTGATTCAAAGTGGCTGGAATTTAGTGATTAATCAGGTCGGTACTTACCAGGACCTACTGGCATGGACTGGGTAGGATGGCAATGGGAATAAAAAATTCTAACTGTTTGAAAGATGTTTGACGGATGAAGAAAGGGGAACATTTAAAATAGACACAATGGTCAGAAGATTACAGCTGGAAGGACCTAATAAATTCCAATCCATTATCTCACATTATGCCCAAATCTAGTAGGTAGATACACTAAAGGTTTTGCGTACCAATTACACTGCTAATATCTTCTTGTAATATGAAATGAGAAAGGATTCTTGAAATTTAAGGAAAAAAGACTGTGGACATTTGCCTTTTACAGAGATTATAGCCACAATCTTCTACCAGCTTGAAAAAGTAATGCCTGCTTTGCCTAAATCTCAACCCACAGTGGATAAAAATCAGTGATTCCATTTGAAAATACTGGATTTTTTTTTTTTTTAATTAAAATTGAAATTGACAATCCATGATAAGGCCTAAATTTACAATGCATTAAAATCATTTAAATTAAATAGAAAATATTAAGCTGAACATTTACCAGCAAGTTTTAAAGAAAATCAAACCTTTGACTGGCAGAAGACATGGGCTAAGCACTTGGATCCAGAGGTTGTCGAAGGACTAACTCAGCTTTTGACATCAGTAACTGTTTTCGCATGTGGTGAGAGACTGGTTTCTTAATCTCAGTCAAGTAAAGAAACTAACTAGGAGTTGAAAAAGCAGGGAAGCTTTTTTTCATTTTCCAAACTATGATTAAAAGCTGTGTGTGAGAAAATGAGATCTGCCAATTCTAAACATTTTGAAGGACTAGGTAATCAGAACAATCAGTTCAGTTCCCCAACTATAGATAATACTTTTGTTTAATAAAATATACAAAACATACTTTGATAAATTTTCTTCTTATGTATCCAGAATATGAAAGATAGTTTTATTTAATAAAACTAAAATGTTGTTTCTGTGCATTTTAATTGAATATTAACTTTCATCCAAATAGAGCTTGACACAAAGTAAAAAATTAATCTAGTAAATAAAAACTCCAACATAATAAAAAAGTGTAAAAATTCAGAATTTGAATAAATATGAATTAAGCAATAAAATTGCTTAAATGTGCAACGATACATCTCCTCATGGTTTAAAAAGCAGCACCAAATTTGACAAATATATTTAATGGTTACCAACCAATGAGAACTGACCTTTTTTCATGAAAATAACTGACATAAAAATGAAAAATAATGAAAACTGATGATTTAAATCAAGGGTTCCTGCTTGCTGATTTAAATCATAATTAGAATTGGTGACTTAAATTGTTTTGATTTAAACAAAAACAACCCCAATCAATACGTGCTGGCTCCAGCTGAAATAAAAATCTACAAAACTTAACAAAAAAAGTTTTAACATTTATATAATTCCTATGTAAAAATAAAGAATTTACCATTCCAATTTCAAACAAGCAGTTAATTCCTACACCAATGTCTTACCTCCACCTTTCCACTTCTTCTTGTGACATGGAAGCAATCTTTGGTGATTCTTTGTAAAAGTTTCTCTCAATTGGGGGCAAATCTTAAGCAATTAAGAAAAAAGCAGGTGGTTAAAAACTTAAATTTTCCAAACTGGTAAGACATATGCTTCTTCAAAAGTGCAACATATAGTTTAAATAGAAACAGTTATGGTAGAAGCATGCCAAAATTATGATCAAGAATGAAGATGTAAAAGCTGAAAACCCACACAACACAGTAGAGAGTGATAGGAGGATTCAAAATGAAGCAAATTATAAGTAGTGTGAGGCTTCCTTGTTGGAAGCATGTACACTAAAACCTGACAAAGAGATATGAAATATGCTGGGTTAAGTGTTTGCTAAATAAACCAATTCCCTTTATTTTCAGTCTAAGCTAATTGGAATTATTCCTCTAACTGAGACCATATGATATAGACAGTTAAACTTTAGAAAAGTATAGTATCTAAGCAGTTACATTTAATGAAAACTAAATAAAGTCCAAGAGTCTACCAGGAATTAATAATTTAAGAAGTGAAAAATACAAAGCCATTTCAACTCAAAACAGGTGCACGATCTAAAAAAATTCTATTCTGCATTTTAAAAATCTGTTATAGGCTACCAAGACTTTATATTCAAGATTAGCGTACCACATGCTTTCAGAGCTGGTATACTAACCTGCCCACTTCATAGCTTCATATTTGGCTTTATTTTCTCGGAGAGATGCCCAGTTAATCACCGATTTTGGTGGGCCATTTCTAGACTTGATAAGATCACAACGGCTTTCAGTAGAACAACTAGTGCCATAATCCTGGTGTTTGAAGGAACCTGGTGAGAAACAGTAACTTTGCTTTATTTTTAACAAATAAAATCTTTTCCATCTGAAGAGCTGTTGTATTTAAATAGAAAGTTCCTTCTTGGGGCTCATGGTTAGAAGCCAGCTTTGATCTCCAGATTCAAACTTCTTATAAGCCAGAAAGGTCTGCACAAATTGTGTGAATACATTTTTGGGAGAGAGAGAGAGACTAAAAAGTGCTGTCAGACATCTTCAACAATCTTGAGCTACTCAGCAGTAGTACTGATAGATCTAAAGAGACCTATAGGTCTGAGCAGTGCTCTCAATTAGAAAGAAGGTTTGCTGTGATATGGATTCTTCAGGGACAGAATATGAATAGGGGGAAAATGGGAGCTGAATTCTCAGAGACCCAAGGATCAAGCAGGAAAAAAAAATCTATTTTTAACAACCGCAGAGAGAAAAACAGTATTTCTACAGCACAAGATGATAATACAGTAGGTCAGTGACACACAGCAAATGCATAGCACAGTACATGTAAATGAGATTCATTAAATTAGGATCTCTCAGAAAGCAGATTTAACCGTAACACAAAGGGAATACATACGACAGGTGATGACCATGATTAAATGAGTCCGTATGATAAAAAGGGTCAGCACAAGGGAAAATGTAGTGGTGTGTCTCATTCTCATGCTGCTCTAGTTTGTTTCTGCATCTGTACAGTAGCTTTCACTCCCCCTTAGTTATGATACATAAAGGACACTCGGCAATCCACTATGATATTCCTAGCTGCAGCTTTGTTCTTTCCACCAAGATACCTGTTAGTAACATCACAGCTGCCCCTGCCACCAGCTTGGGCAGGAAACTCCTCGCTCCATTCCTCCTCTCTTGGAAATGTGGAACCTAACTCTCAGTTCTGAGTTTAAATTCCTTTCTTCCCTTTTAGTACCTCAGCCCAGATTTGAAGACATACATGGTCCTTGCCTCAAAGGGCTTTCAATACAAATAGACAAAACAAACAACAGGCAACATAAGCAAAACGTTACAGCAGAACATAAGCAAAATGTTATAGCAGAAAATATAGTCACTGTTTATGCATCCCTAAAACATACAGTAACAATACATGTTACATTCCACACTTATGTGGAAACTTAACTGACCACTCACTTCATGGGAAAAATACCCTGCAATTTCTCTGTTCACTGATGCTTAACAGAAATGTATGTTGAGGTCGGAGTTATAGCTCAATGAAGTGAGTAACATGATGTATGTTATTTTAATGCATTTAGAGGCATATAGGATGTCTTTACAGAGGGGCACCAAGTCTGCCAAAGCAAGTGGGAAATGTGATGCGAGTGTTAGAAGAGGATACACTAGCTAAACTAATGAATTTCTTTGTTTTCAAGAGTTTGTGTGTGGATTTCCCTAAAGCAATTGAAACTGTTCTTTGACAGAGTTCCTTTACACACAGCACTTTTAACCATGTTCTCTTATACGGAGACATATTGTACCCGTTAAAAAGTTAAATACAAGATAAATGCTGTAACAGAGAAATAGGCAAAGACCCAACAATTCCTCCACTGTAGGTATCTTACCTTTCTCAGCCCTGTCTCCAGGGTAATTTTGGCCATACCTCTCAACAAGATCATCTATCAACATTTTGGCTTTGTTCTGTGTATCGTTACTGCCAAAAATCTTTACTTCAGCTTCATGTGCTCCCCTTATAACCTAAAATTAGAGAGCCTAATAAAATTTTTATACTGCACAAACTTCATATACTATAATATATACAGGCATGCATTCCCTGTTTTTTGAATTTCTGCAGTCTCAATTTATCTGCCTAACATAAGACCAATGACAAAAGAGTCTTGTGGCACTTTTAAAGACTAACAGATTTATTAATCGCATGAGCTTTCGTGGGAGAAAATCC
>ML685883.1:774081-856428 GCA_007922175.1 Pelusios castaneus
GCAGCCGGTTCGGGCCAGCCCCCTAGCTCAGTCCAGGGGAGCTGCCAAACCAGGCAGCTCCCATAATACTCAATTTCACTACCCTGCTAGAGCAGCGAAATTGACATATTTGACATCTCCAATGTCCCAGAGTGGCCTGGTTTGGCACTCTGGGACATTTCCGGAGGCTGTCAACAGCGCAAAAAGCGTCCACACAGGCTGTACCACGGAACAACTGTTCCGTGGTAAGCCTTACCACCCTTGTTTAGGTGGTTTACATGTTGCGTGGCAAGAGGGCTGTTGCCACGCAACAAGAAGCTTTAGTGTGTGGATGCTTTGATTGTTATCGCGCGGTAAGGAGCCTTACCGCACAATAACTTTGTAGTGTGTACAAGGCCTTAGATGCACTCTGTCTCTTGCCAAATCCAGAGCTTCCACAGTTGCAATATCATTGTTAGTGTCTACTGCTGATTTTCATATTCCTGTGGGCAGCAGGGAAACTGGCAAGAATTACATAAATGTCATTCTGTTGCAGCTTGGGAAGGCACATTCAGACACTGAATCTATTTTCCTGTCAGGGCTAGGGAAGAGGTAGAATGGCAGAAATAATCTTGTTGAATCACCCAGAAAGGTAAGAGGGGTAGAGTAGCAAAGACACAAACACACATCACTATAAACAGGAGTCCTGGCAAGACATATCGTATGTGAAAGAAAATTTGTTAGTCTTTAAAAGTGCCACAGGACTCCTTGTTTGTTTTACAAAAAACTGGGATGCTCTACTCTAGGACAGGGATCTGCAACCTGTGGCTCTGGAGCCGCATGCAGCTCTTTGGCTCAGGGCCCCACTGCCACTGAGACCCCCTGTGGGTGGCCCATGCCAGGCTCTGGGCTCCCCCCCACCCCACCACTAGGGGACCCTGGAGGCAGCCTGCTCCTGGTTCCAAGGTGTCCCTGCCCCTGCCAGGGGACCCTGCAGCAGGTGCCCTGGGCTGGCTTTCCACACCCCCATCAGGAGGCCCCACTTTGTGGCTCTCAAAACACTTGATTATTGAAGGAATTTTTTAAAATGGCTCTTCTTGTCTTTCGGGTTCCCAACCCCTGCTCTAGGAGGAATAATGTTCTCCCAGCTGGCTATGGCTAGGGTAAGAGGAGGGCAGCTTCATCAAGACACCTCCTAGCTGCTCCTCCCAAAGCCTCTCCATCACCCTGGTTCGTCCCTCTCCTGATTCCTCTCCATGCAGGTCACACGGGGTGGATACTCTAGTTGCTATCCCCTTTTCTTCCTACCCTCTGCTCTCTCAGAACAGAAATTAAAAGTAGCTATAGTACAGAGTTAAAGCCTAAGACATAAGGCTAATGTAATAGGCCAGGAAAAGATATAAATAGGATGTGGAATATCACAGTAGTAAAGAACCATGGAACTGGCTAAGATTCAGATGCACGTGGTATTTTGTGTAACCTAGTTTACTAGGCCTCGGGCCTCATCTTTGGCCTGTTACGGTAGCTCACTTTCTATTACAGTAGCTAGCAGCAACTTTAAGCACTGAAAATAGAGTTTGGGGTGGGAGGGCAGGATAAGGAAAGAGCTGAGCAGACATCCACAGAATGGTGTGGAGGAGACTTTCCAGAGTTATGGAGCTGCAAGGAATAGATAGTTTGCAAATGGAGAGATGAGAACTGATAAACCGGGGGTGAGTAGACCAGAAATTAATCACTGAAAGGATGGGAAAAGAGAACTGAATACATTTGGAGTTGGGGGTGAAACTGACTAATTTTGTCAGGTTACTGAAATTTTAGTCAGGCTAGTGTGTTTTAATAGGAATTTTGCAGGGTTACAGTAATCTTAAATTATAACTGATACTCTCACAATGTAATGAAGATTTGGATTGGTCCACTGTGCTAAAGCAGACACAATATGAATCTTTTAGTCAGCTGTCCAAATCTACAATGTATTTGAAGGGGTACATGTGCCTTTTAGCTTAGCCTTGCATTAGAAGCAGAATGGAGCAGCACTGCCCCAGAAGGTATTCTGAACTCCCTATCATGAAAAAGGAACATATCTGCTGCTATACCTCTGTAGGGGGCAGGTTACTATTTTTGCATGGCTGGCCTGATCTACAGTAGTGCAGCATGAGGGAAGCAATTTACCGTATCTTCTTCTGCCCTCTTGTTACCTCCTTTGGGGCACCCACTGCTCATGGACTGCAACATTGCCTGGCTGCACTAACTGTATCTCCTTGCACATTCCCTCCTACCTTCTGTGTACCCACACAAGGTTGAGTCAGAATCTAATCCTAAAGACAGACTATGGCAAAAGATATTGCTCTTGTAAAGTTCATGATTTAGGAGTATTACTGGAAGATATTCAGGAGAGGCAACTGGGTACTTACATTTTTACACTTAACATAAAGGACTTTATTTCAAGATTTGTAGTCCTGGTGCAACACTCAAAACCACTGAGTAATTTAATAAAATACAGTAGGAAATTCATTAATTTAAATTAACGCTTCATAAAATTATGTAGCAATCATGCAAAGAAAAAGTCAAATATCTGGTCCTGGATTCTCCACTCCCTTGTACCTTGTGTAGTCACTGATATCTGTGCAAAGTGGGTACAAAATGCTACCAAATTGGAATGATAATGTTTTCTGCTCACTTTGCACAGATATCAATGACTATGCAAGATGCAACAGAGGGGAGAATCAGGCCCCATATATTTACTTAGGTAGGCTCCAAGACTGAAAATTGACTTCAGAAGGATTCCAAATGGGGACAGGAAGACCATTTGATTTTCTGTGGGAAGAACTGAAGCCCTGACCCTACCCTATGAATTGACAGCACAGCTCTACATGTAGTTTTGCTGGTAGCCTTCCCCTAAAAATCCTGCTCCATAGCGTATTTAGTCCCTAACAGTGTATAAGAACTATGGTTTCTGATCTCCTCAAAAATCCCTGTTTAATCACTGGTCAAAATTAAAACTGACTACAGCAACTACTGTTTGAAATTCCTTAGCACTGCTCTTAATAGTTTCCAAAATCACTCTCCGAGAGGGTTTGTATCCTGTGAAGGTGAAGCGCATTTGGATAAACCATCATGAAAAACATTAGAAATCATTGGAAGGTGTCACACTGCCTATGATGTATGGACATTTTGGTCAAACTTATTTTGTGATATCTTTGTGCAGTTGAATTAAAGCCATATAAAATGTAAAAGAAAAACAAGCAAATCATGGGCATTTTTCAGGAGCACAATTCTGCCCAGTCCTGGCTGAGCTGTATTCACGCAAAGTACCAATATTCACGTGAACTACCAATATTTATCTTTAATCAAAATCAAAGCAAAATAAAATATCAACCAACAAACAAAAAATCTACAAGTATGCACAATAGCTACTTTTAAACTATTTTTATTAACAACAATATGGATTTATTTTTGTCATGAAGTTACAATTAACATTGTATTGTAATGTAATGGCTAAAGCCATTGCAGCGTCAGAAAAAAATGTCCCTTATACTTTCCATAACTATTATAGAACTGACATTTAATATCGCTCCCTCCCATGTTGGCTGGCAGAAGTGTCTCAGAACATGTTCGGTAGCAGATGATGTTTGGTGCCTATGGAGGTGTCCCAGATGTATCTGAATTCATGGCAACCCCTCATACTGATTCACCTTTTTGGATAATTATAGCGATTTGTGTGATGTTGTAATCCATTAGAACTAATTTGATTAAAAATTGTGAAGCAGAAAAATGATTGCCAAATTCCCTCTCTACTTACACCTCCTTCAATCCTACTGCAATCCAGGGGATTGTACAGGTATGAGGCAGAATAGAAATTGTCCCAGTAGGATAAATTCACTCCTGGTGTAGGTGGATGTAATCCCATTGAAATCAATGGAATTGAACATGATTACACCAAAGAAGGCTGATATGACCCATTTTTGTTCTCAGTCTTTTGCAGTCAATGGAGCCACACAGGGATGAATTTGTCCCTAGATTTTTAATCACTTTTTAAATTCCTTTTGCTCTTCTATTTTCTTTTTCTGCTTAGTTGTGTTTTCTGACTGACCTACTTTTCTCTGTGCTGTTTTAAAATTTCCCTTCTCTTCCTCCCTTTTTATGTTACTACTTTGTGCGTTACTTTTTATATAGTCAATGTGACATATGGGTTAATTCGGCTAAGCATTAGTTTCCTCAGGAAATAACTGGAATATTATCATTTTCACTTTAAACAGATGCCCAACAAAATAAGGGTTTGAATCTGGACTCCTGATTCAAGCAAACTCCTGCTGAAGTGAATCAGATTTTTGCTTGTAAGAACTGCAGGCCCAGACCCATAAATAATACTGTGTATCAGGTGTTCCTCAGTACAACGATAATTCAGTTTGTCTTGACTTATCACAGAAGAGTAGGTGAATTACCTATCATGCTGTAAATGAGAGCAGTCATTTAAGTGGGATTATCTCAAAAACACATATAACAGGTGTGGGCATGTGAATAAAAGTGTATGATCTTTGCAATCTTAAACCCTAGGCTAAACACTATATCCACACTGAAATAAAAAGTATAGATCACATGAGCTAGGAGAATATAGAGTTTTTTAAAACACATAATCATCAAAAATATTTTTTTCAGTCCTCTGTTCAATCAGGTACAACCCACATGCTGATCAGAACTATTTGTATTAGTCCCAGTCCTGAAACCCATGCTTAGGGCCAAATTCTGTCCTGTTTGACACCCCGTGCAGTCCTCCAAAGGAGTGTAAATTAGTGCAGAATTTGGTCCTTATTACCTACTCATGTAAAACTCCTATTGACTAAAATGGAAGCTTTGATTCAGTAAGTAATTCAGGACAAGACTCATAAGGCCAAATCCTGTTCCCACTGAATTCAACCAGTTTCTGATATTGATTTAAATGGGAGCAGGCTTGGTCCTCATATTGTAATTAAAGGTATACTGGGAACACAGGAAATTCCCTCTGAGTAAAGGTAAGAACAGCTCACTTTTAAAAAACCAAAACAAATAATAAACTTTCTCCAGATCTCCACAGATTAATTATTCTCCATCAATATAATGTTAAACAATTTCTTATAGGATAAGAACTGTAGCTACAAAAAAAAAGTGTAATGGTAGAAATTTCAGCTTAAAAAAACTTTGTAAAGACCTTTACATTTTCATATATAATTAGAATTTGTTTATGCTTACAGAATTGTATTAAATAAATTAATTTAAAATTAGGAGGACTCAGGCATGTCATTTAAGGCAAAAATACCAAGTTCAGTGAAATACAATAGCAGTAAAAAGCAAGACCCTGATTTTGCAACTGCATCTGTGCAGGCAGAGCCTGTGCTCACTGACTTCAGTTGGCTCAATGTGGATGCCAGGATCTGCTCAAGCAGATGCAGTTAGGGCCCAATTCATAATACCACTTTGTTCATATTTAATGAAGAAGGAGGCAAGTCTAATTATTGACACATTTTTTAGCTGTCCTGTGCCCAAGCTTTTAACCCTACATCAGACCTAAGTATACACTTACACCTAGAACATTATGAGACTTTATATAAATGGCAAGAAAGGCACCATAAACTATTAGGAAAAAGAAAAGAAAATCCTAAAAATTTAAAAGTTTTTAGATATTGTACAATACTTTAAATTTACAGATTTGGCTCGCCAAACTGCAGACATTCAATTAAGTCAGTATTTAAATGTTCTGAGATGTTGAAAAACCTATTTATCATCACAAAAATATCTTTATAATTAGGCTTTAATATGATCAGACAGCGCACTGAAGAATGTAGTAAAGGTTGAATGTGATATATTATATGGCAGTTCAGTGATAGCTAATTGTGCTTCAAGGCATCTTTCAGAATTTACCAACTGAGCTTTTGTTCTGGAACAAGCCACAAAATGCAGCTTTTCATCCCTAGATCCTGTATCAGTGACACAATATATATATACTCTACAGTATGAATGTACTTTCACATAAAGTTATCATGTAACATCCAGGAATACTTCTGTAAAAGAAATATGAAGGCAGAAATTACAATAGATTCACTTCAGGTCCTTCACAAAACCATCTATAGCATTTAGCTATGATTAAGACTGCTGTGACATTTTTGATATATAATAAATCTTCAGGGGGCCAGGGCTTGATCAACAAGTGCTCTGAGTGAGCCGGAACTGCAACTCTCAAACATTTGGAGTTCCTGTTGCTAGAGGTGGCCTGGCCCGTAACAGGCTGCCCATGAGTCAGTGGTACATGAAGGTTGTAATTTGGGGGGAAGACAACAGATGGAAATCTTGTTCAGTGGGAAAGGATGCAGGCTCCCACAGGGTTCCCTGGCAAGGGTTGGTAGATAGGCACTAATACAGCTACTGCCCTCTGCAGAAGTGAAATGTAGAAAGGCTAGAAGAGCAAGAGGTGGTCTCAAGGGAAAGTGATCAAATGCTGTAAGTTTTGAATCCCCAAACTAGCTGGGAGATGTTATTCAGAAATGGTTTGAGGATCCTTTGTAAAGAACGGCATTGTAGAGCTAATAATAATCCCTCCCCCTGCTCCCCTCTCATTTTTTAAAATTCACTCCTTCAGTTTGGACAGTTAAGCTGTTTTTCTCTATTTCCTCTCCCACTTCCTAATGCCTGACATGGCTTTTTGGAAGAAACATTAGCTGGGACCAGCAGGCCAAAATTTTGAAGATCTTTTTAACTGTTTCTACCCCTCTGCTGTTATTTCCCATTTTATTTTTCCTGTCCTTCTTCTCCAAATCAATATCCTCCTCCTCCTTTATCTCTCATCTCTCTTTTTTTCCTCTACACCCCTTCTGTAGTCTCCCTCTCTTTCCTTATCCCCTGTGTTATCATTTTCATTTCCTTCACAGACTTCTGTGCATGCTGTCATGCGGTATCAGGGTGCAACTGTGACATGGTGCCACCTTCAGGGCAGAAGGAAGAATTGCTTCCACAGCAAATTCCAAAGGGGTAGCCATGTTAAGTGGGATTTTCTCCCACGAAAGCTCATGCGATAAATAAATCTGTTAGTCTTTAAAAGTGCCACAGGACTCTGTGGTCTTTCAACAGGAAAGGCAGTGTCCCTCCTCGCATGTTGATTCTGCTGTGAGAATGCTTCATATCTTCAGGAAGGGCATGCCAGTGATATCAGTAAGTCTGGGGTAAAGAAAGCTGCTTCTGAATTTTTGGTGCAATAGTCCAGATCATCTCTTTCAAAGGCCAGCCCTTATCCTTCAAATTTGAACATTTCATAGCAAAAGAATGTTCTATCATAAAGAACAACCTGAAAGTGTTGTGCAAAGTACCTTGCCACAGCATTAAACCACCAAAAAAATTACAGGCATTAACATTCTAATTCTGAAAGTGTTGAAACAACTGATTAATGATGAATTAATGTGTATATCTTGCATCTAGCAGCCATTTCTAATCCCATTTTACTAGTTTCCTTGGTACCTTGCTAGCAGCTGTAGATAATATTTTTGTTGTAAACATAAACTATCATCAAATTCAGGGCATAGATATTTTTAATTACTTCAGAGGCAAAGTGCTTTGAGTCTTATGTTTTTTACTTCTGCACTGTAGAAACAACACTATTTTTATATGCTCAGATCTTTGCTTTTTGACACATCCTGCAGTATTAGCTTTGTAGATCACTCATTATTTAAACCTACTGTACTACACAAACGTGTTGATGTACTGTAGGTATAAATCTGAGTTCTAGCTGTCACTTAAACATGCATTTTCATGCAACTAGAAGATATGGGCTCATACAACTGCCTTTCAGATGCTTCCTGATTCTTGCAATTTTATCTTATTAAAAAGGCTTTCAAAATAGTTCATGCTATGATATGTATGACTAAAGGAATTACTCAGCCAATTAAAAAAACCCATAAATTGTTATTTAAGTTTGACATGAGGCAAGCTGAGTGCTTCGGTGCTGTCACCTGGCTTGCAAATGCTTTGAGATGATCTTGATATTCCAGTCCTTGGAGAATCAGTAGAGAGAGCCGTTTCCACTAATGAGCGAGAGATGGTTTCAAAAGCCTCTGTTTCTGTCTCTGTTTCCAACTCTTCATCTGTTATAAATAATTTTGACTCCCTCCATTTGGAGTACATTTCTTGGCTCCCTCTTGAGCCACTGGCATCACTACCAGCAATCTGTACATTCAGTTCTTCTGATGACTGTATAAGGTTTTGTACAGATAAAGATTTTCCTAAATCCATTTGCACTATTGGTTTAACTGGGACCAATGGTTCCCCTTCTGTATCAAGGCTTTTTCTCCATGAAAGATCCTTTGTCACATTGGGCTGTGCAACTTGTTCATTATCCTTTAAAGCAACAAGGCAAGCGGTGACGTCAGAAATATTTTCCTGTGTAGTCGCAGGAATAAGATGAAGAGGTTCAGGCCAGTTGGCATGCTTGACAGAGGAGAAAGGTGGTATTTGTAATGTTGTTGGTGCTGTTGGCTTAGTTGCCTGGTTTATTTGGTTTGCTGGATTATTAGTTATTATTGTGGCGGGTCCATCATTTGGCATCTGTGTCGCTTGACTATACATAGTTGGACTAAAAGCATAGTAAGCCTGAGTGCCAAATTCATTTGGTGTCAGTATAAGCTTTAGGCCACGAGGCATGTTGGCACTAGCTGATCTGGATATGCATCCACTAGTTTGTGCAGAACTAGATAAATCTTTGCTGTCTACAGGACTTTGATAATCAGAGGTCTGGTCACATTCAAAAGATGGCATCTGAAATGAAGCCAACGCAAGCGCTGTAGCAGAGCCTTTCCTTAAGACCTGTTGATAAATATCTAAGAGGCTGTCCAGTTTTGACTCTATGGATTGTACCTGCAGATTTGGGAAAAAAGGTTAAAGTGAATACAAAATATTATTTAAAAATATTTGCCTCTCTAGATACCCTTTAGAACCTAAGCAAAGAGAAAATGTAATAGATAACAGGAAAAATCTGCATATAAAGTAAATGTGTTTCTCTGTATAGAAAGGCTACTCACCCAAAAATTCAACTATTAAAAGCAGTGTATTTACAGATGGTTCCTAATCAAGTTAATGTTTTATCTATTGAAGGCTGCAGATTTCAGTAGTGTAGGTTCCTCCATTTTTATATACAAAACATGTAATGTTTTGTTTAATGTAAAATGTTTAATGTAAAAAAAAATGTGTTTGCTTCTACATTTAAAATAGAGCAGACATCCAAAAAAGTTATTTTACCAAATTGTTGAAAACTGAAAATATCCATTACTAATTATAGAAAGTTATAATCAACAAAACAAAATCATAGTCTCAAACAGTCATTTTACCTGCTTCTCCACCTTGACTACGCGCCCTAACATACTAAGGTCATCATGAGTTGCTTCGTTCTCTGCAGTATTCTTTTCTCGACTTTTCTTATCTGTTGTCATTTGTCCTTTTCCAAGAATCTGGTCAACTCTGTGAAAGAAATCGGAGACTATCATGTTTCCTGAAAATGGTGATTTTGTGGAACTATGCACTGTGTACTTTTATTGAAAATTGGAATTACAACTGCTATTTAACAGTTTCTGAAAAATGACAAAGAAACAAGTTGGACTTATTCTTGTTAAAAGAATTGTAATCAACGTTCACAAAAATACTATAAAAGAACATAGAATAATGTTTAAAGCATCTTGGGAGAGCAAAATGTGAAGCTAAATGGCAATGAAATTATATTTACTCTTACTTAAGAGATTTGTTACACGTATAAATGAATGATAATAGATACATATTTGTGAGGGATATTTTAGTCTCGAGTTATTGGCTCAATCCTTCAAACACTTATTACGGGATATACTGCTTACTGCTATCAGTGGTCCTATTGATCAGCTATGACCAAAAGTGTTTAAAAGATGGAGCTGAACATTTATGCCTCATGCTTAGGTGTATTCGTATTGAACCAGTACAATATCGATTAAAAAAAAAAAAGTAAATACTGGGAGTGGTATGGAGAGATTTATTGTAATGTGTGCTCTTACTCTAAATTCTAATGAGAATGTAAGCGAAGGGAAAACTGTTTTCAAACTACCACTGAATTAAACATTCCATCAATTTATGCATGCACATTAAAAAAAGGTGGGGTGGCGGAGGCTACATTTTTAATTTTTCTGAATCCTATTTATATTCACATATTCACAGTCTAATTGTAGGCCCAACTGCATTCACAAAATGGAAGGCCTGTCTGCAGCACAGATGAAAACATATGCCAAAAAGAACGTAGCCATGTAAAAGACACGCAGTTCTTCTGGTGCTAAAAGGTAAAACAGTTCAAGATATTTTTCACACAGAAGGCTCTTCAATGATAAAGGATTATTCTTTCCTTACCGTGACTGAAGACTTTTAATTCTGCACAACATATCAAGGTGACCAGCTGAATACTGTTCAATTACATCTTTTACATCATACGGACGTAATGTCTCCTTAAACTTTCTCTTTGCAACATGAAATTTCATGATTCTGTGAAAGAAACCTTTTTCCAGATTAATCCTTACACATTTTTGTAAAACAATAAAATCACCAATACTGATTCAAACATTCTCTCTGTCTATCTGTTCATTATACTGACAGCTTAGTGTTACATTAGTTAAATTAAACTAAGCTGATGATATTTTCTTCTGAACTGCTGAGTTTTATTCAGTGAAACCCTTCTTTTTCAAGGTGATTCATGGATCTTATAAGCACAAGTCCTCAGGAAGTTGGCATTTTGCAAGTGTAGAATTTTCATGTAAAAGACATGTTACATAGGATTTTTAAAAAGGCAATGGCTTGTTTAAAGTTATAAATGTGTGCCCATCAAAGTGTTCTCTTCAACTAGCTGCACAGTCAGCAAGGTTTGTGACTAATTTGAAGCATGTGCGTAGTCCCTTTGGCGATGTCTACACTGGCAAGTTAGTTCGAATTAAGGAGGCTTAATTCGAACTAACTAAAGCCATGGCTACACTAGGCTTTAGTTAGTTCGAATTAAGGGCTTCCTTAACTAATAAGTTCAAATAGGGTATTTGAACTAAGGGGTTAATTCAAACTAACTAATTTCTTAGTTCGAATTAACTGGCCATTGAAATGAATGGGGATCACTAGTTCGAACTAAGCAAGTGCTTGCTTAGTTCGAACTAACATTCCAGTGTGGCCATGCTAGTTCGAATTAAGCTAATTTGAACTAACTAAAATTAGTACAAATTAGTTAGTTCAAACTAACTAATTCGAACTAATTTTAGCAAGTGTAGATATAGCCTTTGAGATCAATGAGGCTACTCAGGTCCTCAAAGTTAGGCTTGTGCTTCGTAAGTTCTTGAACCAGGACCTTAATGTTCAGGAAACTTTTACAGCTAAATCTCAACAATGGAATATATAAATTCTCTTTTGCTGCTGGATTGGTTCCTTCCCAAGCTTCAGATTTTGTTAGCAAATGCTCTCCTGGTTATATGTGTATAATTTTAATCTAATTCACTCAAGTGCTGAATAATTTAAATGATAAAAATTGCCATGCTAACTGTATTCTCGTTTGTATCAACAAATCAGAACACATAAAAAGAGTGTACTTTTATTTTCTACAGACAAAATAGTATGATATACATCAATTTATATCTAGATAGCTATCTCTAGAGATATATACAGTGTACTTGTAGACAGGTTGGTCCCAGGGTATTAGAGAGACAATATAATATCTTTTACTGGAGCAACTTCTGTTGATGAGAGACAAGCTTTTGAGCAACACTGGAGGAGACCTCTGTGTGGCACAAAGGCTTGTCTCTCTCATCAACAGAAGTTGGTCCATACCTCACCCACCTTGTCACGCTAATAAATATATAGATATATATATATAACTATGGATGACTATAAGAATGACAAGTTGGATCAAGCCAAATTGCATGCAATTTAAGGGCCTTCATTCAGTTCTAACTGAAGTCAACAGCAAAGTTCCTGCTGATTTTAGTGGGAGGAGGATAAAAACATAATAATTAATTTAATTATGAGCATGGACTTTTTTTGTTACTTATAATTACACACTTCCCATTTTATAAATATCTTTAATTTGTGTATCTAATTTCTCATTAATTTTTCATTTGTTGCTTAGCTGTGTTTTTTCATGCAGGCCACTATTCTTTTTTAATTCTTTTTTGTTTGTTTGTTTTTTTGCTGATTAGTGACCAATCACTGCAGGCCATAGATCTCATTGAGGTACATTTCTCTTTCAGGTACAAATATGACATTTTCCCAACTGAAACCAATGTGAGTTATGATTGAATAAGGATTGTGGGGTATGACTGTTGGATTTTACTGTAAAACAATCAAGAGTGCCCTTCAACAGCAAATAATCAATGTAAATTTCATGTAAATTTCACATAAAGACAATTTTGCATAATTTTGTGTAGCTTATGGGCCAACCAAATGTTCAATGGGTATTTTTTTCAGACCAGGAATCTTTGTGTAACTTTAGAAGTGGTCAGATTTTTCAAAGATGATGTAAGCTCCTGTTATCTTCCACTAACTTAAATGAGAGCTGTGGAAATGCAGCATATTTGGGAGTCTGAAAAGTTTGGCCATACTGCTTTGTGTTGAAAAGAGGTAAAAGAAGGACAGTAGTCGCAATTTGCAAATATCTACTCTCTAGCACAGATGAGGTAGGGAACACAAAACTGTTGGTCCATCTGTAGAATGTGCACAATTATGAACAATGCCACCTAGTGGTCAGGTATGGTGTTGGCACGGTGTATCCTCATTGAAAACACAGTCCTATGCTTCAGCACCCCACCCTAAGGGTTTCCAGTCCTGTCTTTTAGCCCAGAGATTTTTTTAGGAGGTGGGGGAACAGTGGGGCTGAGTCCTTGAACAGTCAACACCTCTTCCAGCTTGTCTCTCACCTCTGTGGGTTTGCACAGGAGTCTGTGTTACCAAGCCCTCAGTGTTCAGGGCAGCCATCTGCTCCCTTTCTGAACTGCTCTTTTTCTCCTTTTTAAAAACCTGCCTCCAGTTTGTACAGGCTCTGCAGGTGTGGCTGGGCAGAACTAGAGGGCAAACCCTTTATTTGCCAGCATAGGGTTTGTATACTCCATCAATCACACCATTCCTAATACTAATATTTTATGCCACAGCATTAGCTAACATTATTTATTATACTACATAATTCACCTGTAAAACAGCCAATAGGAAGATAAAAAGCTATGTTATCACTCACATAACTATAAATTAGTATGACTGTAAATGGAATTCCATGAAAACTGTACTTTGTCTGATTTCTTTACCACATTATGACGATAGGTATGCAGAGTCTTAAATATATATAATGGATCCCTATTGATTATGTATAAACCTGATATTTCAAGTAGTATCGATCTTTTCCCACAAGCCTTAGTTTCTTGATTTGCCACATTATCATAAGTATGAAGTTAAATGGTGAATTCAGATAAGGTGGCATGTTATTGATATAATGGATGAAACATAATCTTGGTAATAGAATCTAGAAATGGAAGAGTCTTATTAGGATAGCAACCCCATCTCCCTACCAATTCAGGATTGATCTCCATTGTTCATGGTGGAAATGTAGCTTTAAATATGCCAAGTGACAAAACTTCCATTGCTTCCACGGTGAGACTAATTCCACCAGCTATTATATCTCACTGTCATTTCTAATGTGGAGGCACCTGAAGCAGGGAAAATGTAGGAAATGGAATTTTTTCACGTAAGTGTCAAATGACTCTAGCATGTTCTATCCCTAAAAGCCTGATAGAAAATCTAATACCCTCTGTATCTAGCTCTTCATTTAGGTTATAAACTAAAAATGATTGTGATTTATTCCAAAACAACTTGCTTCAATGTGATTTACTTAGAAGAAAACTGACAGGCACACTCTTAGGGTATGTCCACACTGGAGCCTTAGGTCGACTTAAGGACGGTTAAGTCGGCCAACAGACTGCTGCGTCCACATTGGATGCTTATTAAGCCGACTTAAGCACTTCCTTAAGTCAACTTAATAACACCACCTCTTAAGGTCTACCTAAGGCTTAAGTTGACTTAGGCCAGTGTGGATGGGGAATAGCCCTTAAGTCGACCTAATTGGCCTCCAGGCACCCTCGCAGAGTTCCTGGCCTCTCCTCCATCAACCTAGCACCTGCCAGTGTGGATGCAGGGCTGTGGACTCTCTAATTCGACTTAACAAGGTCGACTTTAAGTTGACTTAAAGTCAACCTTGGTTAAGTCGACTTAACAGAGCCTCCAGTATAGACATACCCTTATATAGGTGCAATCTGAGACGCAACTAGAGGTGTGGAGCCAGGGAAGTGGTATGTAACATGGGAAAATAATCACATTTCCTACTGTGACAATGGGCCAGAAAGGATTAAGAACAAGTGGGCTGAAATAACCCAAAATCAACCTTGAAGGACAAGTTAAGAAAGCACTGAAATGGTAATTAGAGCCATTCCTTGTAGATAATTAGTCAAGTCTTGTTAAGTTAAACCCAAGAGTTTAAAATGCAAGTGTAGTGTTAGAGGTTATTTGATGCTATTTGCCTATATCTTGTAAGAGGTTAACAATGTGGATAAACTGCTTTCTTGTCTGTTAGTATTGTTCTGTTGATTCAGAGATCAAAATGGAATAATAACATTTAGATGAACCTTGTGTGTAATATTCTGAATTTCTTTCTGAAGTTTAAGTAAACTGTCTATTAATTGTTTAATGAATAATTACCAGTGTGGTCCTAGGAAATAGAATGGTTACTTCAAAGACACAAGTGATTACCTATTGTTCACTCAAGGAAATACTGGCTGACAAAATACTTTAGGGACCTTGTCCTTTTTGTTTTAGGATTGCTTAAATCTTGACAGAGAAGCTTTGAATCACAAAATCTGAGATCCCACCCAGCTTATTCTGGTCCACCTGATTATTTCTCAATTATACAGACTCTGTGCATGGACTATTTGGTCTTCATTTCCTGCTTCATGTCTCTAGACTGGATTTCTAAAAAGGACACTCTAAACGAAGACTGATGACCTCCAAAGTGTTTGGGTAATTTCCAGAAACTTTTGCAAATTAGCAGTTTATTTCAACACTGACCCTAAAAGAACTTTGCAACCCAGTTTATCATCTCTATATTGAAACTCTCTCTCTCTCTCTCTCTCTCTCTCTCTCTCTCTCTCTCTGTGTGTGTGTGTGTGTGTGTGTGTGTGAGAGAGAGAGAGAGAGAGAGACAAGATTTTCAGTAATCCCTATCATATTTGATTTGGCTGTCTGGATAGAAGCCAGAGGGCTGGATGGCTTTAAGGGAACTGTATTTTTAGCTTCTGAATAACCAGTGAGGTAATCAGAAGATGTTTGCTGCTGGCTTGGTATATTTTATGGACGAATAACAACCAATACTTGCGGATTTGCCTGCCCCATTCTTTTCAGTTTTGCCGTTTAAGGTATCTAAGTCTGGCTCCCCTTGAGGTCAACATTACACCTACTATTGGGTGATATTTACAAGAAAACTGAGGTAGAAAGTTTTCATTATCAGGCCATACACTTGATTAATCAATGTACACAAAAATCTTAAGTGTAGAACAGCTGTTTGTCTGAAAGTAGAAAGTTGTTATATTCATCTGCTTAGACCAGGGTTTTGATTATTCAAGGCTATTAAACAATAACATTTTTCCTAGCTTGACCAAGGGACTGTGTTGTTTTGGAATTTGGGGTGATTCTAGCTATCTGGGGAGAATCTGTTTTAATATATGTATATCTATGTTTTATAGCAAAATATTTTGTTATGCTCTCTGATGATATTTTTAACAAGGGACTTTTACCTTGCCTCCTGTGAACTAGGGGTGCTTTGAGTCTGAAGGCCTTTCATTGACTTCAGTTAAAGTAGAATTAGACTAATGCTCAACGCTTTGAAAAATCCTATCCTTAATGATTTTACAAGTTTCTTTCCAGACACCAGCTCTTGATGGGTCATTTTTTAATAGAGCCCTGTTCTCAAACATTTCAGTATTTAGGACGTTTTTGGAGAATATTGAGGGCAACTTCCTAGTACAAATGCTGGAGGAACCAACTAGGGGCCTTGCACCTCTAGACCTATTGCTCACAAACAGAGAAGAATTGATCAGGGAAGTAGAAGTGAATGGCAAGCTGGGCAGCAGTGACCATGAGATGGTAGAGTTCAAGATCCTGATCAATGGAAGGAAGGAAAGAAGCAGAACACACACCCTGGACTTCAGAAAAGCAGATTTTGGCTCCCCTAGGGAGCTGATGGGTAGGATCCCTTGGGAGGCTGATCTGAAGGGGAAAGGTGTCCAGGAGAGCTGGCTGTATTTTAAAGAAACCCTGTTGAAGGCAGAGGAAGATACCATTCCAATGTGCAGAAAGAACAGCAAATGTGGAAGACGCCCAGCGTGGCTTAGCAGAGAACTCTATGATGAGGTGAAACATAAAAGGGAAGCTTACAAAAAGTGGAAGTCTGGACAGGTGACAAGGGAGGCATATAAAGATATTGCTCGGGAGTGTAGGGATAAAATCAGAAAGGCCAAAGGGCAATTGGAGTTGCAGCTAGCAAGGGATGTGAAGGATAACAGAAAGGGGTTCTACAAGTATGTCAGTAACAAGAAGAGGATCAGGGGTGGTGTGGGTCCCTTACTGAATGAGGCAGGTATCCTCGTGGTGGATGATGCGGAAAAGACTGAAGTACTCACTGCTTTTTTTACTTCATTCTTCACAGGGAGGGCCAGCTCCCAGGCTACTACTCTGGGTAATGCAGAATGGAGAGAAGAAGAGCGGCCCTAGGTGATGGAAGGTCAGGTTAGGGACTACTTAAAAAAGTTGGATATGCACAAGTCATTGGGACTGGATGAACTGCATCCGAGGGTGCTGAGGGAGTTGGCCGAAGTGATTGCAGAGCCGCTGGACATTATCTTTGAAAACCAGTGGCGAACAAGGGAGGTCTCGGAGGATTGGAAAAAGGCAAATATAGTACCTATCTTCAAGAAAGGGAAAAAGGAGGATCCGGGGAACTATAGACCGGTGAGCCTCACCTCAACCCCTGGAAATATCATGCAGCAGGTCCTCAAAGAATCCATCCTGAAACACTTGGAGGAAAATAGAGTGATCAGGAACAGTCAGCATGGATTCACCAAGGGTAAATCATGCCTGACCAACCTGATTGCCTTCTATGATGAGATGACTGGATTTGTGGATGCGGGAATTGCCATTGACATGCTATACCTCGACTTTAGCAAGGCTTTTGATATGGTTTCCCACAGCATTCTCGTTGGCAAGTTATGGAAGTATGGGTTGGATGAGTGGACCGTAAGGTGGATAGAAAACTGGCTAGATCAACGGGCTCAGCAGGTAGGAATCAATGGCTTAATGTCTAGTTGGCAACCAGTAACGAGTGGAGTGCCCCAGGGGTCGGTCCTGGGGCCGGATCTATTCAACATCTTCATTAATGATCTCGATGATGGGATAGATTGCGTGCTTAGTAAGTTTGCAGATGACACCAAGCTAGGCGGAATGGTAGACACGCTGGAGGGCAGGGACAGGATCCAGGGAGACTTAGACAAATTGGAAAACTGGGCCAAAAGAAACCTCATGAGGTTCAACAAAGACAACTGCAAAGTCCTGCACTTAGGACGGAAAAATCCCATGCACTGCTATAGGCTGGGGACCGATCAGCTAAGTAGCAGCACTGTAGAAAAGGACCTGAGGGTTAGGGTGGATGGGAAGCTGGATATGAGCCAACAGTGTGCCCTTGTTGCCAAAAAGGCCAATAGTATATTGGGCTGCATCAGTAGGTGTATTGCCAGCAGATCGAGGGATGTGATAATTCCCCTCTATTCGGCACTGGTGAGGCCGTATCTGGAATATTGTGTCCAGTTTTGGGTTCCCCACTACAGAAAGGATGTGGACAAATTAGAGAGTCCAGCGGCGGGCAACGAAAATGATTAGGGGGCTGGGGCACATGACTTATGAGGAGAGACTGAAGGAAGTAGGCTTATTTAGTCTGCAGAAGAGAAGACTGAGGGGGGATTTGATAGCAACCTTCAACTACTTGAAGGGGTGCTCCAAAGAGGAGGGAGCTAGGCTATTCTCGGTAGCAACAGAGGACAGAACAAGGAGCAATGCTTTCAAATTACAGCTGGGGAGGTCGAGGTTGGATATTAGGAAAAACTTTCTCACTAGGAGGGTGGTGAAGCATTGGAATGGGTTGCCTAGGGAGGTGGTGGAATCTCTGTTTTTGGAGATATTTAATGTTCGGTTAAACAAAACCCTGGCTGGGATTATTTAGTGGAAGTGGTCCTGCTTTTAGCAGGGGGTTGGACTAGATGACCTCATGAGGTCCCTTCCAGCCCTATGATTCTAGGAAAATCTCAGGGATTACTTAAAAAATGGAATGGGGGTACCTTTGAAGTTGTTAAATTCTATTGATTCAGTAATTCTCAATTAAAAAATAAGTCAATCTGGGTATTTTTTTTGGAAGTCTTGAAATAACTATTTATCCAATTTATTTTAATAAATGTAAACATCCATTATAGTTAATGATAGCAATTTTATGGACTTTTTTTTTTAAATAAAAGAATTGAGTCACAAGTCAAAAGCTTTGAATTTCCTTGTATTTGTTAATTTTCAAAGTCAAAATGTTAAACTATTTTTTTGTATTCACATGTGCTATAAACTAAGGGGCTGATCTTATACATTTACACACTGGATGACTTTGCTTGCATGTAATGGCACTACTCTACTCCCACAAGTTAAGTTACTCATATGCTCAAGTATTTGAAGAACTGGACGTTAATGCACACAAAAGGCACCTGGGATACCAGGTACAGCTTACTGCTTGTTTTCTCCTTGTACCACAAGGGAGCAAAAAAGATGCACCAGAAACCTAGACTGTGTGTCTAGACCACATAGACCACAAGAAGTGCACTCACAACAAATTCTTACTAAGCAGAAAGTAAAACAAAGTAAAACCAAACAAAACTATAAAGTCCCCTGACATTAGAAAGGTTAATTATTTTTTCTCTGAGTCACTGTATTAAATGTAACCACCATTTTTCTGTAATTCAAATACAATGTGATGAATGAGACCCAATATAGTAAACTCATCTAACAAAACTACAGCTGGTGTTAGGCAACTTCACCATAAGAATTATGCATACATAATGACCTGATTCATCATCCAGAGAAGCTAAATTATTGGGTATTGGGTTGAGCTACAAATAATTTCAGGTGCTTTTGTATCAAACTGCTTCACTTACACCTTTAATAAATTTGGCTCCCAAGGATCTCTGCATGACTTGCTCTGCATCTTTACTAGGTCAAAACGCCAAGTGAAGCTTAGATAATTTTGCACAAGCAAGGACTGCCCAGTCAGGTCCAGCTGGAGCAATATTAGCATTATCACTTCATGTAAATAACATTACATGCAAGAGCAGCAAAAATAAGGAGTATAGGGACATGATTCTTCTTTTACAAGGTTTTGCTTCCCATTGATTTATATTTCTTTCTCTGCATATGCTTCATTTTCCTCCCCATTCATGTTGCTAGTTACAGTGTTATGTACACGTATGCTTGTCATTAGTACCCTTTACTGAGTCTGGGGCTCACAAAATGCATCTCCAGTTCCTCTAGTGACCCTGCTGTCCTCACTTCATTTTTTGAAAAATGTCTATATTGCCATAGCATCTAGAAACCTCAATAAGGACTGGAACATGAGTCTGACAAGCATAATGTGATCCATACTATGCTATAGTGAAGACGCTGTGAAGATTAAAGATTAAAATCTAGGAAGATTGCCTTCCCTTTAACAACTTCCCTGTTGAGTGTGAAAACATGCTCTCCCCCCTTCCAGCAATTTAACACTCCAATAATGCTTGCCCAGAGCACTGGCTCTGTCTCAGTACTATTATACACTGCTGGTTTCACGACTGTTTTTTTCCCTTCCCCGACCTCAGCTCACCATGCAACTCCTCCTTTTGGTTTCCTGCCTCCAGAAAAAGTCAGGAACCATAGCCAAGAGGTAGATCATGTGGGAAATAAAGCCAGGGACAGCTTGTAAATAAACCAAATTCATAAATGGTTAATCATGTTTTCTTACTTTTGCCATCTAATTTATATCCCTATGCTTTCTGCACATAACTGACTATGGAATTTAGAAGTTTGCAGGACATTTAGCGAAATTATTTGGATTTCATATTAATACCAAATGAAAACGAATGCATGAAAACACAGCAGTTAAAGATAGAAAAGACCTCCTCATTTAGCTAGTTTGCCTCACTGCCACTGCATGATTATTCTCTACTAAATATTTCTTAGTGCTAATTATTTAAGTCCTAAGAAATGGAATAGTTCCACCATTTCCACTGGGACAGTATCACACAGCTTAGTTGTGCTCACTCTCAGGAAATAATCAGCTATGTTACATTATATGGTATAAATTGTATTCATTTCTCCTTTTGATTCTATTTTACATGCTTGGTAATGTGAGTTAATGGCAATAGTGAAAAACTGCAGTGCTGTCTGTTGAGCCTGCCTGTCTCTCAGTGCAGGATACTAATAGCTGTTTGGTTCAGATAATACTGCCCGACCTGCTGCCACAAGGGGGCCCAGTACACCAGGGTCACTTACTAGTTGTAAGTGTACTGCTCTTACTTTCTGCTGCATGGCATGAATTATTAGCTGCTTCATGCTGACTGAGAGCTCCACAATGAGAGCTCGATCCTTTCGGGAATCAGGGCATCCGATCCCTTTATTTTGGCCCTGACTGAGGCATGTTCAGCATTTCTCTTAATTCACTACTGCCCTAACATTCTCCTCAAACACATACAACAATTATGGACAACTTTTTCTGTCTTCTCATGTGCCCCCTCCCTCTTTAGCTGGCCTGGAATAGAAACCTGGAACAGGTGGGCAGAGGAAGCCTTCAGTCTTGTAGCCAGCGTATGCCTTTGAACAGAGCCTGATTAGTTTGAACTGTTACTGAACAGATCCACTGAGTTCCCCTTCAGTCCCCCTTGCTACTTGGAGGCAGTGAGACCTGTGAGCAATGAGGACAGGCTAAGCTCCTTTCACTGAAAAACACAGTGGTTCTTCATGCCACCAGCAGCCCCCATTGCAGAAAGATTTGGGAGAAAGCAAATTCAGTGCAAACTGTCAAGTTGACAGTGGGAAATATTAGAGAGACAAGGTGGGTGAGGTAATATCTTTTACTAGACTGGTTTCTGTTGGTGATGAAGAAACAAACTTTTGAGCAACATAGATCTCTTCTCTGGGTAGCTCAAAACCTTGTCTTCCTCATCAACAGAAGTTGGTCCAATGAAAGATATTACTGTATCCACCTTGACTCTCTCCTCTTCTGGGACCTGTATGGCTACAACACTTGAAAATGACAAATATCACTTTTCCAGACCTGGTGACATACATTCAGTGCAGTTACATTTGTATAGTGAGTATATTTTGCATTGCAGAAAAGATATTGTGAATAGAGCTTCACTTTTCTCTTTCTCTTTCCATTCAAATCAGACCTATAATGTATAATGTGTTTTGGAAATGTTGAAAAGAGGATAACTTAAAGCTGTGGAAATATTTCAGCTTCTAGTAGGCATACTGCTGAATAGCAGTGGGCAGGGAGATTATACTAACATATTTATCAGTGATATAAAAATCATTGCCATATAATAATTTCAACAGTCAGTAACCAAGCACTCAACTGTTTCTTCACAAAGTATTTTTCACCCACCTGATAGCTCTAATGACAGTTTTAAGCGCTGGAGTGAGATCTTCCACTGAGACATCACATTGACATCCTCTCTCATCATAAACATCATCCGTTCCGAGAGTGGTGTCAGCTGTGGGACATAATTGCAGGCTAAGTAACAAGCACTTCAAGACAAAACATGTACATTTAGGTAGCTTTCTTCTAATACTGTCTATATTTGGGAAATAAAACTACATTAAGGCGACCAAGTTCTTCTGTCTAGTTTCAACCTAAAAGGTGAGAGGAAAGCAAATTTTTAGAAACTGGAGAAAGAAAAAGGCTGAGACTTCTTAGATCATCCAATCTATTTTTCTGATATAGAATTGGTCTGTATACCCCAAATAGACCCTGTAATACCAATATATTTATAATGTAGGGCTGCATGGCGTATCAATGTCATCACATCATAGTCTCTACTTTAGAAAGAAGCAACAGGGTAATAAAAACTGGCAGAACCAGAATATAGGTAAAAGACACCGATATTGTAGTTATTATTTATATAGCACCAAAAATGCACATAGCATTTAACAGAAAAATAAAGGACTTGGTCCCTTTGCCAAAGAACACATTTACTCTGTGTGAATGACGATACACTGCACTTCAGGTAAAAATTGTGTGTAACAGGAGAAAGGTGTAGGATGAAATTCATCCCAATTCAGGTAAGTCTTCTGCCTCTAAGCCACATAACCATTGCCTTTGTCTGCCATAGTGGGAGCTGATAATCATAAGATGTTGAAGTCTCATTCCCCCAGGAAAATAGTAAGCACAGGGGCCTTCTCTGCGGAGTGCCCCCTCACCACTAAAACATCATACTTCCTTTGTATCACACTGAAACGGTACTGCGGGAAGAACCATCTTCCATCAGCTATGGACAATGGGATATTTTATTTTCAGAAAGGTCAGCACAGAATAATGTGGAAAAAAATGAGATGATCTACAACACCTTCAATGCTTTGCCACAAAAAATAAAAGAGAGTCTCAATTTTATTGCTTAAATAAAGAAAATATTTGTATTAATAAACTTTGGAGTCTCCTCCATCACTATATAATAATGAAACTTAGGTGTGGTCTACACAAGAGAGTTTTATTGACAAAAGTCAGCTTTTTGTCAACAAAACAGTGCTAGTGCACACATTGCAGTCACCTTCCCACCGACAAAACTACCATTTCTCCGACAAAATAAAACCACTTCGAAGAGAAGCATAGAGTTTTTGTTGGCAGAGCGAGGGCAAGACAGTATCATTGTAGACACGGTGGCCCCTTAGAATTGTGGAGAGGCTGTCACATTTGTCAATTTCACTATTTCACTGCTTTCAGCTCCCCCCCGCCACACACACACTGCCCCTTAGGTTGGTGGAAGGGCACTTAGCGAGGATGCATTCCACCGAGTGAAGAAAAGCAGTGTCAACATAAATATGTCGACTTATACTTTAAATGTAAACAAAGTCTCACTCATGGAATTATGTTAAGCATCCTTCCCCCGACATATTTTTACATGATTTGGCACCAAAGGAATCTGCTTATTTTATGCATAAAATATTTATGCCCCTCTGTCCTCTCTCTAATAAAAACTTCGATGCCTGCTAAAACTACTAATTAGTTTGAATAAACTGTACTTATCTTGCTACATTATTTTATATACGCCACCTGGAAGTTCATCACAAAAGCTACTAATAATTAAAATTATAACAGAAAACCATAAATAATGGTGTACTTTCCAAGTATTCCACACTTCTGTCTCTGATTTAGGCTTTCCAATAACTTCTCCCATCTATGGAATCTCTTTGCTCATCCCTAAATACCATACTAAACTAGTTTTCCTTTACTCTAGTGGTATTTTCACTAAGAATCTGATTCTTCTCACTTAAACTGGTGTAAATCAGGAATAACCGTTGAAGTCTATAGAATTATGACTATATAAAATTAGTGAAAGAAGAGATTCTGGCTTTTGCAGTTTAAAGTGAAGTACATTTCTAGATGGTGGCCTCTAGCGTACGATTCCTGCGGTTTGTTCTAAGTGTAGCTTAATTAATGAAAGAGCTCCTTTAGTGCAACAGTGCAAAGAAAAATCTGCAAAAAGCTGGTGTTGGATCAGACTCATGTCATGTGTGATGTTCTCCATCTAGTTCACAGACACAAACATCTTCAAAATACATTTATAGCTACACAACAAAAAATTCTTGCAAATTTAAGCCAACATGAAAGAGGCACTGCTCATAATAAATTGCCTTCTTTCTTTTTAATATTTCCACTAGCATACGTTTCCCTTACTATGGCAGGAGTTCAATACAATATGTCAATTATGCTTCAGAGGAAAAGCTATAAAATGTATTTGATTTATATGACAAACGTGCATAATTCTTTATAAAAAACGTAGAGACTTGGAAATGCCTCCCATCCACATCAATGGGTGGGGGAAATTGATGGGGATGGCACTGAGAGGGGACAATGCCAGTAGCAGGGAGGGAGACATGTGCCAAGGGACAATTGATAGCTCCTCCCCCAGCAGTCTCTGGCACCCATTGGCCAGTTGAGGGAGAGGGGGTGCTGATTGGTCAGCTCCCAGGATTTAGCCAAGCAGACAAGCCTTGTGGAGCCTCTTTCAACTTTGTGCCAGCAGCCCATCCTGTGCAGCTGAACTAGGAATGGGAACCCAGCCTGACATATTGCGGGGTCTAGCCAATCGCCTGTGTAGGGGCTCAGAAAGGAATTTTTTCTCCCATGAGCCAATTGGCAGAGAACCAGTTCGGTTTTTTGCCGTCCTCACAGGATCATAAAGCCCAGCAGGTTAAGAAGGAATGCACTTAGTAACTAAGGTACTGGAATAATGGTATTTATTTGTCAGAACTTACGGCTGGTTTCCAGAATGGTTCTCAGGGACATGGGATTCTGGCAGCGGGCATTGGGCTCCTGTGACAGGATGAGTGAGGCCTTGTGGCCTTTGTTGGCAAAGGTCAGTCTTTGTGTTCCTTGCGGGCTGAGGCCCATGCCCTGCTACCCTCTCCGTCCCCCTCATGGGGGAGGGGGATGCTAAGACTCGGAGAGATCTGAGTCCTGGGGTGCAGGCTAAGGAGAACCACCCTGTGTTATGGGTTATATGTTAAAGAGCCCTGTAAATTTGGTGCTAGTTATAGATTAGATGGTAATGAGCCCTGTAACGCTGGTCCCAGTTAACGGGTTCTATAGTAAGAAGCCCTGTTACCCCCTCACTGGAGCCAATTAAATGCTTGCTATAGGAGAGTATGGGTGATGAGCGGATAAAGACCTTCCCTTGGATTAAAGTTTAATAAAAATGGTGGATTATTGCTTAATCCTATGAATGTGTCTGTCCTCATTTTGTTGGTACAGCCACATCAAAAAGTTTGGAAGCATTTAACAAAAAGAATTGGAAAATTTTCATATTTGCATTCCCAATGAAATCAAAGTTTATGCTCTGATGAACGTTCCAGGGGTATTTTGCGGACGTGTATGCATTCCATTTATGAATTTCACTGCCATTTATAATTATACAGAGATATATAGGATAAAATTATGATGTTGTGAAACCCTCCAAACTGCAGACAAAAATTTATGAGTTCATAAATGTATGTCATATGGTTTGGGTCATAAGTTATGCCTGGGGTTTGATTTATATTTTCCAAATGTCATATGTGTTTTCTGTTGTTTAGCAATGTACTTTGGCTACAGTAAGTCTATGATACAGCTCAGATCCTCTCAGCACTATACGAAATGTTAGTAACATTCAAGTCATATCTGCCTGTTCAAGAGAAATGAAAAGCTTTTATCCTCCTCCCTTTCATTTGTTTCTTGGGAAAAGCCAGGTATGAACAATAGTCCAGTACTGATCAAGGTCTAGAAACTCTGTCTAGCTCTGAACCCCTAAAAGAATGCAAATAAAGTCTGATTTCATCTCTGAAAGCATCAGGACAAATACTATCCAGTGCTGCACTTAGTACCAAGTTCTATTACTCTTTGTATTGTACATTCAGATCAACACACACACACACTTCTCCACAACATAATATGTTCCAAATATTTACATACATTATTGAAATTCTTCTTTCCTATCAGTTTAAATAAGACTTTGGATAACATATTATGGAAGCTATAAGTATTTAATATAGAAATATCTATTGCAAAAATATGGTTTAATGTTTTAAACTTTATTAACACCATTGTGTGTGAAGTGTGTAGGATGTGGATATTGTTTTATTTCTCAAAAGTGAAGCAGGATTCAAGTCTGAGTCTGGGGATGATTCTAGGCAAAAGTTGTACCGCGGAACAGACAGAAAAATATATACATTTTAGGAATAATAATGTTTTCCTTATTGTAATAACATTCTTTTTTCACTGTCAGATGAATGCCTTATTCAGTGATTATCTCCCATTGTCATATGGCACTATGATTAACTTTACTTTAAAAACTTTTACAATATTTTCACATTCATTTGTACATTCCAAGGTGATCTGTGTATATTATCATATGCATATTATTTTCTCTTTACATGTTTAACTCTTAGAGCTAGAGCCACAAAGGGATTTAGTTGCCTAACTGTCACATAAATTCAAATATTTAGATATCAAAAGCATTGCTCAGTTGCTATCTAATCCTTTAGGCAAACCCTGTAACCTTAAATTCCCTTAGTTTCTTCCAATCAAGTCCCCTTGGTGCCTACATTTCTGCTGGTGGACATACTCAAAGCCCCCTCAGTCCTGATGCCCAGCTCATGCCTAAACCCCAGCGGACTCCTAAGATTAGACACTGCCTACCTATGGAGCCCCATTCAGTAGGCATACTGAGGCAGAGAGGCAGTAAGCAAGCAAGCGAGTTTTTGATCCCATATTTTAGTGGTTAAGGCACTCAGCTGACATGGGAGAGCTGATTTCAAGTCCCTACTCCGATGAACATATTCACAGGGGAGAGTGAAAGAGATGTATCCCAGAATACTCAATAGCCCAGAGATTAGGGCACTCACCTGACAGTTGAGAGAACTGGGTTGAAATCCCTTCTCCAAATCATACAGAGTCAGGATTTGAACCTAGATCTCCCATAGCTTTGCTGACTGCTCTAACCACTGGCCCATTTGGTAAAAGAGGAACATCACCTGTTTTTGTGCAGAAGGACTGATTTAGCTAAAGAGCCTAACTCCAGCAGGCAGTCCACAGCTGTGAATCTGAAGTAGGCAGATAAGTTCCAGAGGGGTAGCCATGTTAGTCTGTATATAGCAAAAACAATGAAAGTCCTGTGGCACCTTAAAGGCTAAGAAATTTCTTTGGGCATAAGCTTTCATGGGTGGCAACCCACTTTGTCAGATGCATGAAGTGGAAACTACAGTTAGGAGATATATATATACACTTGTAAGGGTGAGAAACATTACAATGGGGAGGGCAAGTACTAACAAAGTCAGTTCAATTAGGGTAGATGAGGTCCATTCACACCAGCTGATTAGGAGGTAAGAATGTGAGAACAGGGACAATTTCTTTTTGTAATGAGATAACCATTCCAAGTCCCTATTCAGACCCAGTCTGATTGTGTCAAGCATGCATATGAATTCCAGCTCTAGAGTTTCAAGCTGAAGTCTGTTTCTGAAGTTCTTTTGTTGAAGTATGGCAACTTTCAAGTCTGCTACAGAGTGCCCAGGGAGATTTAGGCTGTGCATGGATCTGATGAAGTGGGTTGCAGCCCACAAAATCTTATGCCTGAAGAAATTTGTTAGGCCTTGTACAATCTACAGCATTATTGCGCGGTAAGGCTCCTTACTGCACAATAACAATGAGAGTGCACACACTCAAATGTTGCTTGTTGTGCGGCAGCAGCCCTCGCGCCATGCAACAGGTAAACCACTCAAACGAGAGTGGTAACGCTTAATGTTCTGTGGTACAGTGAGTGTGTACGCTCCTTGCGCTTTAGACAGCCTCTGGAAATGTCCCAGAATGCCAATCAAGGCCACTCTGGGACACTGGAGCTATCAGACTCGTCAATTTCACTGCTCTAAAAGAGCAGTGAAATTGACAAGTAGCCGGGGTCCCCGGGGCAGCAGAGCTCCAGCTGCTGGGGTTCCCAGAACGCAGAGGCAGGAGTGCTACTGCTGCAGGACCCCAGGAACCCTGGTGGCCGCTGGGAACCGGGAACCCCAGGGGCTGCTACAGTCCATGGTGGGATAGATGCCCACCATGCCCTGCTTCTCATAACAAAAATTCAAAGGAGCATGTGAACACTCCTTTTCGTTACAAGGAGTGCTGTGTGGATGGGGGAAAGCGTTATTGTTATAATGCCTTGCTTGTCCCACAACAACTTCATTGCGGGAAAGTCTCTAGTATGTACATGACCTGAGTCTTTAAAGTGACTCAGGACTTTGTCAATGGAGCTTCCACTGTGGTGGCTCCGTATGTTAGAAATGCCTATCTTGTGCTTGGTTTTAAAGCAAAACCTGAGTCCATACAATGCAGATATTGTATATGTTATAAGGTAGACTACCCTATGCATATTGTAGAAATGATCTTATTTTATATAATTTCTCTTTTCAGCACATTTGCAGTATTTCTTTAAGATCAAAAGCCTCATTTTTATTGGTTATCAAACAATTCATGCATAATCCTAAAATATGGGTGGCTTTTCAAGCTTCCCCTGGGGAAGGCAAGCTCCCTGGTCCATCCCTCACACCCACAGGCCTCTTCCCCTACCCCCACCACTGCATGGGGCTCTGGCTGACTTCCTCCTCTCCTCTCCTTCTCCTACCCCTACCATCCTCCCCACTACCCTCTCAGCATGAGAGGCAGCTGCCTATGTGCCCCTCTAAAGGCAGGAACTGGGTCAATGTGAGATTGGGACTGCCATAGGATGACTCACTCACTCACTCAGCTTGTTCCTCCCTCCCTGGCAGACTGTAGCAGTGAGAGACACTGAGAGTGTTGGGGGTATGTTAAACAGACCCTCCATCAGGAAGTTTGGGAGAGACACAGGAAGTTTAGGCAGGAGGAAGAAGTGGTGCAGACAGCCATGTGAGAGGATGTGAGCTGGGGGAGAAGCACCATACCCCAGCAGAAAGAGTGGGTGAGTGACTGGGTAACCTCTGTCCTGAGCCAAATGCTCACACAGAATCCTTCCTGTCCTGGATCTGCTATACCTTGTGTTCTGCCATGATTCTACACCAGCCTCCTTTCCCCTCCCCACATCACATTCTTCTTCTGCCCCCACCAGTACTGCTATTAGCAAACCCCAGGCCCTTCACAGCACTTAGCATTCCCCAAAACACTGCCTCTCCCGTTAACCCCAGCCAATCTCTTGACCCCTACCTCTAATTGCCACTACCAACTGGCTACTTACCTTGTGGAAACACTCCCAAGGGCTTTGGGCCAGGTGGAGGAGGATCCATTTCTCCTGGCTATTCATTGCTTTGTTACCCCTGACCTTGGGAACAGCCTACCCTCTGCACAGAGCACAAAGCTATGGCATCCTGAGTGTACCGTCTTCCCTCCCTGCTTCTCACACTCCTGTTCTGGCAATTTGCTCCAGCATCAGTGGGAAGAGGAGTCCCATAAAATCTCAGTCTCCTGTGATTCAGGAGGAGTGCATATGAACGAAAGGTTATTTGTGGAAACAGTTAGCACTTTTAAAGCACTTTCCATCTAATGATCTCAAGGCACCTAAGGAAAAACAATAATGAAGTAACCTACACAATAGTCCTCTGAGACAGGCAAGTATTATCCCTGTTTTTGAATGAAGAAACTAAGGAATAGGCTGATTTCCTTTAAAAATTAATAGAAAGACTCCCTTTGAGATCAAGCCTTAAATGACTGGTGGTCCAATGTCACAATACAAGTCTGTGACAGGGGAACACCAAGCCATGCTGCTTCTTCCCTTACATTGTCCTTACCATTTCCCTTATCTGGAAAACAAATGATTGTCTTTGAAGGGTCTTAATTGATTACTGAACAGGCTTGGAGAAAAACCAGTCTGGCAAGTCAATCAACTCAGATTGAAAGCTGGTATCAGTCTTATATTGCCTGAGGGTATGGCATGTTGAGCTTTATATGCTCCATGCAAATAGGCTCCCGGGCAGCTGAGAGAAACAGCAAGGAACATAAAAACTTTCATCTTCCCTCCCGGCACAGAGACCAGGAAAAGAGGTGGAGCCACCACAGTCAATCAGGGAAGGTCTTGCCTCCCTGTGCCTTCAATAAACTCCGCCCATGTCCTAAAATCTAAAATTGTACCTCTATAATGACCATTACATAAAGATTCTCTTCTCATAATTATCAGTTAGCTTTAGTTGCTATTGAATATCTGAAGAATATGCTGCAGAAATACTGGCAATATTTCATGGAATGGCTCCCAGTACTTAATTAAAAAGGAGTTCCTCCATGTTGAGTGATGATAGCAGAAACAGTAGCTTTTCTAAAACTAGTTAATTATACACACAATAAGTCTACAGTTAGAATTGCGGATCACATCATAATAGTGAATCACTAACTGATCTGTGATCCAGGGAGAGTAAGAAAGGAAGATTTTTTTTTGGATTGTTTTTAACCTTTACAATTATATCAAACCAAAAATCTATGCCTAGTTTAAACTTCTCATATATATGTAAACACCACACACATTAAGGTATAGTCGTGTGAAAGTGCAGAGCTATGGGATAAATATAATGTATGTTTGACTGCACTATTACTTGTACTCTGCCCACCAAACAGCTTGGTTGATATGAGTTCTGAAATTCCAACCCCCTGGTCCTTGAGCGGGCAGGGACTGACATCAAGAGTGGAGCGTCTTCAGCCCAAACACCCAGTTTTGGGCAGGGGTAGCAGCAACAATAACTTCAACTCTTCGAGCACTTTCCCATCCTCTTAAAAAAGCTGATGCTCCATCTGCTGGGTAATGATAATGAGGGCACTTTTCTTTACAAGCAGATTATGAAGACCAGTACCAACAATATTTTTTTAAATTCTAGAACGTCCTTAAAATAGTTATATATTTGTCATACACAGAATACATGACAGTACAGTGTGGTAGGCTGGTTTAATCCAGACTCACGTGACATGGAATATTAGGGTCGGAGGAGGTCATCATCTAGTTCAAACCCCTGCTCAAAGCAAGACATGACTTCATAACTCATGGTTTCACCACTCATGAATGTGTGGTCATTTGGAATTCATCCAGGTAAAACCTTTGTCACACATCATACTGTATTCTCTCACTCCCTCTCAGAGAAATTTGTGAGGCCCTAAATTCTGCTGTTAACACTCATCTAGGCAACCAGTCCCTGGGAAGCTATTGAATACTCATCTATGTGAGTACACAATTAGACCCTTAATATGTATTGCAGATATACAGATTGAAAGATGAATCAAAGGGCCAGATCATCAGCTGATGTAAATTGAAACAACTCTTATTAAAACCAATGGAACTATGCTGATTTGCAGCAGAAGATTTGGCTCAGGGTTCCAATTAGAATGGTGGCTTATGTTTGATGAATTTTGACTAATTAACTAGAGTGAAAACTATAATGAAAACCAGAGTAGATATGTTATGTTTAAACAATCACAAAAATATTACTCTGCTGAGCAACATCAACTGACATATAGCTAACAGCACTACATCTTTTTATCCAAGATATTAGATCATACAAATCCAGTAGGGAGACTGAAGACATCAAACAGCTTAACTCTTAACCAGTGATTGCTAACTAATGAAGGCTTAAAACCAAGTAAGCTAAGGACTTGCCCCAGATCAAATGAACCCTAGATGAGGGCAAGATGTGTGTGCTAGTGAAAGAAAAAGCTGTCATTTTTACAATACATAAATTACATAGTAATAACTAAGTATATGGGGGATGAAGTGTACATTTGCATTCTTTCCATGATTTTTATAATCTACTCACCCTGAGGATTCAGTGTAAGTACTCTCAGGGGAATGGAAGGGCAGAGAGTTCATGTGAGTTTATAATGGTCTGCTGTTAAACTTAGAGATAGGAACAGAAATCAACTATTTTCTTGGATAGGTTTTTTTCAATTAATCAAATGAAATATGTCTGTAATTTCTCAAGTGTTGAACACTTTGATGTTTTATTCAATAAATTATATGATGTCTTTATGTTACAGAGAATGCTAAATATCTCCTACAAAGGCTAAAAAACATAAAACGTTGGAATACAATGTAACAAGGTAAGTCTGCCTTTTACAAAAGACTAAAGCACAGGCTGTTCCTAATTTTCTCTCAGACTGGGGGAAAGGGTGATTTAGATCAATGCTAGCTGAGAAGGTGGTGGGTAGAAAGGGAATAGGTTCTGTTTCTCAGGAAGAAAAGAAACCGGGGATGTAGCAAGACCTGAAATGACCTGGCTCTCCACTGGGAGAACTGGGGAAGCAGCCCGGGAGAGTCTGTGGAAAGGGTCTGTGAAGAGACAGAAAACACAATGAAAGGTAAGTTGTACAAAGTCTGTTGATGCAGAAGAGAAAAGAACGTCAAAGAGAGCCACATACATTTGGTGTTTTGTGTTTGGACATTTGTTTACTCTAGAAGGGGAGGGCTTTTGCTTTGGTTGAAGAGCCAAATTATCAACATCAAGTAGCTAGTGTGAGATCATCTTCAGGAAGAAAACTGAGGTAGTGACCTACACCTGGGAGATAAGAATACATTACCACAATAAAATGCCATATTTTCATTCAGTACAAAGTAAAAATGATCCAAACTAAACATGCAGCTTATACACCCGTTGTATGAACATCCACCTGGAGACAGCATTTAATAACTGTGAAATCCATAACAAGTGTGGAAAAACTTTGAACATATCAAGATTGGTAGTACATATCTGGGGAATGAAAGCAAGGCTGCTGAATATAATGTGTGAACTTGAGGTTGTTACGTGTTGCCTGTCTCTGGACATCAATTTGATGGCACTGATCACAGAAGTTGCTGGACTGAGTCTTCCAGTAGAAACTTCACCAGAAAGTTGGTATTGCTTAAAGCTGTTGCTTTTTCTACCACAAAAGAAAAATTGATATGTTTATTGGTTGCTGTACATAATGGTGGATGTGCAGCTAGAAACTGCTGACATGCGTACAGTGTGCATTGCTCTGACGGACTGGAAAGTGTCTAAATGTATTGTGAAGAATTATGAACTATATTTAGTTTTTTATCTGTAGAGAGTCCCGAGGATCAGTTGATGGCATCTTTTCCCTAAAATAAAGGCTGAATGGGAAGTTCCTACTTCACTGTTTCTGATGTTTCTTCAAGACCATATGTATGTCTAGTGGAAAATATATGGCAATATTTGCAAAGCTTTTTCATAGAGGATGTACTTCATGCTGCTGATGAAGTGGATTGCAGCCCATGAAAGTTTATGCCTGAAGAAATTTGTTAGTCTCGAAGGTGCCACAGGACTTGCATTGTTTTTGCTATATACAAACTAACATGGCTACCCCTCTGGAACTTATAAATGAAGATTGGGAATTGGTAAAAATGGAAAAGAATGCCTCAGATGTGGCTAGAGAATGAAAGATAGGATTATAACAAATAGTAAAAATTAAAAGGAATATTACAACTGTTCTCATCAAACTGAATTGCTTGTCAGTTTATTTCTAGGTGCAGTTCATGGTATTTGTTTTAATCTATAAAGCCCTTTCTAGTTTGTATCTTATTAATATTTTTCTGTTCCACTGTTCTATCATCTACCATAGCAGATCAGCGGGAGTCTCAACCCCTAAAATGAAAGTCTCATGGGCTACGTCTACACTTACTAAAATTAGTTCGAATGAGTTAGTTCCAACTAACTCATTCGAACTAATTTAAGTTAGTTCGAATTAGCTTAATTCGAACTAGCATGGCCACACTGGAATGTTAGTTCGAACTAAGCAAGCACTTGCTTAGTTCGAATTAGCAATCCCCATTCATTTCAATGGCCGGTTAATTTGAACTAAGAAATTAGTTCGAATTAACATGGCCACACTGTTAGTTAGTAGTTCGAATTAACCCCTTAGTTCGAATACCCTATTCGAACTTATTAGTTTGAATTAAGGAAGCCCTTAATTCGAACTAACTAAAGCCTAGTGTAGCCATTGCTTTTGTTAGTTTGAATTAAGGAGGCTTAATTCGAACTAACTTGCCCGTGTAGACATAGCCATAGAATCATAAAATATTACGGATGGAAGAGACCTCAGGAGGTCGTCTAGTCCAACCCCAACTAAATCATCCTAGCCAGGGCTTTATCAAGCCGGGCCTAAAAAATCAAGAAGGATGAAGATTTCACCACCTTCCTAGGTAACCCATTCCAGTGCTTTGCCACCCTCCTGGTGGAAAAAGCTTTTCCTAATATCCAACCTCGACTTCCCGCACTGCAACTTGAGACCATTGCTCTCAACATTTGTACTTGTGAGGATTCTCAGAGGAAGACCCAAGACTCCAGATTGATCCTCTGTTGGCCCAACAGAACCTGGGGTCTGGTGGTGGTTTTTTTTTTTTTTTTTTTTTTTTTTTAAAGCCCTTCAGGGAATGTTGCTAAGCCTGTTTGTTTATTGAGGCTTTTCTTGAAGAGGTCTGTTGAGTAGGACGCTCTTAGTTGTGGTTTGCGATATGTTTCACTTCTATGTATGTGTACTAATATGTACTCTTTAAAGGAGGCAGCGAGCTAAATCACAATGATGTCTGATTTTTTTTATTATTCAGTTATAAGAAGTTACATACATGATGATCATCATGGAAAGAGATTAGAGATGTTTCTCTGTTATTGTCAGTTTCCTTTTTGCAGTGAACAACACTTCGTATACAGTCCGTTTTGCTGCTTCCCTTTTATTCCCTTCTTGTTCAAATGGGGGCCTTTCGGGGGAAGACTAACCTTTATAAAATAGGAAAATGTGATTGTATAAATCCAAAATTAGCAGGGAAACCGAGACAATTGTAATGTCTAAATCTTCTTCTAACTCACTTTTGAGAATTGACTACATTTCAAGTTGCCTGGCTCTCCCTATTCTTGGCTCTCACTCAGGCTCCATTGCTGCTTTAGTCCTCCCAAGCCCTAGCACTGACTCTGGTCTCCATATCCCTGGTTCTCCCTGGCTACAGAGGTCACGTGGCCCTTGCTTATGTGACATCATAGAGGAAGATAGATCTTTAATTAAGTCAGGGTTACTTTAGTATAAAAACAGGATCTTTGTGAAAGTACTTAGCTGGTTGAAGAAGACGGGGAGAGGCATAACTTCAGATTCTACTGCTCTCCTACACCTTCCCTAAAAAAGAAGCCAACAACTAGAAGCGGACAAAACTTGGAATCTCCATTCTGCAGGAAATTCTGACACTTCAAAATGTCCTTACACAAAACCCACAAGCTTGTTTATCCAGTATCTGTTAAGGTTGATCCATGCATAATTTGTCCAAGACCAAAACCATAAAAATAAAGGGAATGAAAAGTTAAAGCATCTAACAGTACATCTCTTTCCTCCAACCAGAGCCACAAAGTTTCCCACTATGCTTAGCACAGCCATCGAACAGAAAACGCAGTACAGCTTGAACTCTATCCCAGTTGGGAAGCCAGCTTCTCAGTACCCTTTTCCAAACTTGAGAATCTGCAGTGGTTTCCTAGAACTGACAAAGTGGGTTGGAGCCCATGAAAGCTTATGCCCGAAGAAATTTGTTAGTTTTTAAGGTGACACAGGACTCTCATTGGTTTTCCTAGAACTGTGCAGAATGGATGGTGGGGAATGTCCGGCCAGCTTGTAGCAGAGAAGAGACTGGGGACAAGGTATAATGGAAAACATGCATAAATCTTACCATCTGCCACTGGTTTTGGCTGAGAACTCTTTAGTCGCAGTGAAGGTCGGAAACGTGTTCGGTCATTGAAGCTCCAGCTCTTTTGCACTTTGGTGGGGCTGCTCTCTGTAGTAATGTCAGTACCTGGTGACCGTCTGTCTCCAACTGATGCCTGCCGGTTCTTAATACTCTGCCCTCTTGGGCTAGCCATCCGGACCCGCTCTTTAAAACTTAATTTTTGGCTGTGAAAAAGAGAAATATATATTATTTCATATTTAATTAATTCCAATTTATTTTGTCACGTGATAGACATAAAGATATATTTATTTCCAATAACTAAATTAAGGATAGCACAATGTAGATTTTTTAACCAGTGTTTCACTTTCATGGAATATATTCATTCATTCGGATAACATTCATATGAAATAAGTGTAATTCTATAGAGATATTATCACTGCTTACATACCTTACAATAAAGATTAAAGCTATAATCATAGTGTATAGTAAATCTAACAAAATGTTATCCACTAATAATGGTTTAACTTTAGAAATGATCTTTTAAGGCTAGGATTTAAATTTTAGACAATTACAAATATGTTTCCAGTGCATTTCTGATTATCTCCACAGATAAACAAGACAAATTGTTCTATTATTTCTGCATGCCAAGTAGATTTGTTTTTTAAATAAGCAAGATTGATGTCATTATGTTCGTGCATTGTCAAGACATGGCATTTTCCAACGTTTCATATACATTATTAATGATCACATAAATTTAAAATTCTTTGCTACAGCATTCATTTGGACAAGACAGAAAACAAAATGAACAAAATACCCCCAGAAATGTTAATGATGTGATGGCTGATTCACAAAAATATGTTATATTGTACACTTAATAAAGTAATTTCCTGTGTTTGAGCTGCAACAGTCATCAGTAGAGTGGTACTTCAGGATAGTCATCTTAAACAGCCTAGCCAAGCTGGGAATTGTGACTGATTGATCTAAGGTGGCCAATCCTTTGGGAGAACTACAGGACGAAGACTGCTTTTCTTCATGCGCCTGCGGCTTTTCCCTTCCACTTACCCATGTGCAGGATTTTGGGAACCCCTAAATTACAGAATGCATAGTCTGTTGGTGCTATTAGTGTACTTGATTTGCTCACTCTGGCTGTTTGCATGTAGCATTTCTCTCTCTCTCTCTCTCTAAATGAAATTTGAATTATTCATTGTTACTTTTTACATATGGGACACAGATGGGAAACTGAATGGAGGCATCTGGATTTTAGGAAAAATTTTCTCACTAGGAGGGTGGTGAAGCATTGGAATGGGTTACCTAGGGAGGTGGTAGAATCTCCATCTCTGGAGGTTTTTAAGGCCCAGTTAGACAAAACCCTGACTGGGGTCATTTAGTGGAAGTGGTCCTGCTTTTTAGCAGGGGGTTGGACTAGATGACCTCGTGAGGTCCCTTCCAACCCTATTGTTCTATGATTCTATGATCTACTTTGAACTTGTATATGCAGTTTGGAGGCATGAAGATATGTTGTATCGACATGGTTAAGTTCAATCACCTGTGCAAGGGGAAGGTTTTCTTGTGCAATGGTTCTATTCTTGCCAGACAATTGTACTGGTGCTATGTAACAAACGTGGGAATTTTCCGTAGTATTTTTATGAATAATACACATGTCCCGATCTGACTTTGTATTGTTACTTGTTGGCTATAGAGGGGTTAAATTGCTACTCCTGAAATAAAGCAGGAAGTCTGAGGTGTTGGGCTGTGTAGCTGCCTGGAGTAGTAGTGAAGTGCCATCAGGAACTGGGTGAGAATCAAACCAGATGCCTGGAAGTTCAGAGAACCTCAGCAACCACCATTAGCTGCTAGCTGCCTGGGTAGTTGAACATGTGAATACAGACAGCATGGCTGTGTCTGGAGAACAAAGACAAAGCTGTCAGGTGTCTGTATTAAGAAGAGCAAGTTCACAGGCAGAGGGAAGCTCACTGGGGAGTGAGAGACAAAGGGGACGGAGAGAGGAGATGGGAAGACCCTTTAGGGAAACAGCCTAGCCAAGGCTGTTCTTCCACCAGTCTGAAACCTGTCATAAGCCTGCTTCTCTCAGGGTAAATCAAGGACTTTCAGACGTCGTATTCTAGGTCACTAATAAACTGTTACTTTATTTTGAAAAGGCTTCCTGGCGCTGCTGCAGATATTTACTGAAGAACACTGTGCTCTGAAGTATCTCGCAGGAGAGTGGCTCGGCTGGATTGCTCCAGGCAGCCAGAGACAGGGTGGCTGGGGCTCAAATGCCCAGTTTTGGAGTTGTGAAGGATACAGGCCTGTTCCTGTGGAACAATAGGGATCTTTGGGATCCAGCACACTGAAGGGATACTCCCAGGCTGGGGCATAGACCAGACTCCTTAACAGGCTACTCATGGGAGAGCCTTGTGTGAATTTATTGGCTCTAGCACTATAAAAATGACGCTCCAGTGGCAATAAACCTTTTTGGGGAGCATGGTAAAAACGATCTGCTTGTTCCTATAATTGCTCATTAAATTGAGACGCTGCCTGTTTTGCTTCCCTTGTGGTCCCTGTGTTTTATTGAAAAAGAAGTGTTTTCAACAGCCATGGATTCTACAACTAAAAGGAAATATTAAAATGGATTGTTCCATGCCTACCTGCTTTACACACTGTATTGTGAAAAGAGAGCCGTCTCATATGTAATTATATGAAATGGAATCACATGAGCTACTGAGGTTATGAGGTTTTCAGAGAATCAGTCTTTTTCCATGCATCATACTGTGTCCCACTTTGAATACAAACACAGCTGAGACTGGCTGAGAGGCAGGAGGCAGCAAGCAAAGCACATGCTGAGCAGCTTTAAGATAATGAGGTCAGTTTCAAGAATGCGATAAAACACTGCATCAGTTGAAAGATCTTCATTAGACAAATATGGCTTTAAAGAATACCTGTTTCTATAGTTTCTCAATCTAATCCCTTTTTCCCCCTGCCCAAAGTTAGCAGTTGTTGAAACAAACATGGGATGATCCTGGAAATGTCATCTCTTTCTATTGCAAAATATTAATGACACCTGCAACGCTAAATCTCCTAAAGACAAAAGACCCTCAGAACCTATAATCTGAAAGAAAAACAAGTTTTAAGGTTTGTTTTGCAGTAACAGTTGCATTTCAAGCCTCATTTCAACTCTCAGTAATTTGTTTGTCATCTGTTGTCATAAGAATGTAATCTTGGAGGCAGGCTTGACTAGCCATTCTGCGATGAATTCACACTAGTGGCCATGAATTACATAATTCAAATGCATTTCTTATTATGGGTATCATATGTGCCCCATATGCTATATCTGCTCTGCCCAGGAGTATATATTTTAACAATTACTCAAGCATCAAATCAAATGATTATTTTCTATAGAAACCCTATAAAGTAAAAGTTTTCTAGAGATGTCATTTTGTGCTGCATTAATTAAAATGAATGGGGTATGGATAAAGTAGACATAACAGGGACTGATAAGGAATATACTTTTATTACCCCAGGAACTGCAAGCAAAACATGAAATTAGATGAACAGTAGATATTACTGCTGCTAAATCAACTCATTTGTGCTAATATAAATCTCTTTTCTTCCATTTTAAAAAAAAGATATCAGGGATGTAGCCTTGAATGAATGCCATCCTGCTGATGGCCATTAGAGACAAACATGACATCATGAAACTGCTTGGGGTAGATTGTAGGGTGTGTGCTCACACGTTGTGGACTGTCAGGTTCTGGGAGGAATGTTTGAAGGCCCTCTGAGCCTCACAAATTCTTGTAACTCCAACCTGACCCCAAAGACAAAAGTTTTAAGGCACTGATTTAGAAAGCAGATGGCTAAGTGCTTTCCTGGGAAGACCTGGTCTTCTAAACCAGATCCCAAATATCCAGAACCTGAATGACCCCTACTATTCCTTACCCACTAACAATTTTATTGTTTTGGGGGGATATTTCTGTTCTTTATTGCTCATATTTTATCTGTTCAATCTTTTAGTCCTTTCTATTTGTTGACTTTCACAATGGCAATCTTCTTGGACCGACGACGATCTTTTCCTGGCTGCTGCAGAAGTCCGTATATTTTTATAAATATAGTGCTGGAGCTTTAAAGTCTACAAGAGTAGGGATCAGTTATTACTGGAACTTTTAGAATAAAGAAAATGATATCTTTTTAATTTTTGTAGTCTGAAAGCATAACATATCACCCATCCATCCTTCCCCTGCTGCCCACTGCTCAATATTTGCATGAATTATTCTTTTCCAGAGAGTTTTGTACTTCTTTTTATTTTCTTTCACTTATGAAGAAACTGCTGGTGAGAGACACTAGGGGCCACTGTGGCTACACTGGAGGGATAGTGAGCAACATTCCCTTCTGGACCAAATGATATTAGGAGCCTGATTATTTCAACAACTAGGTACACATGAGTCCTATTGAAATCAGTCTGAACCAGATACTTCTATTTGATAATCCTGCCCTAGAAGTTTAAGAAAGACTCATAGACTCTATGGTCAGAAGGGACCAATATGATCATCTAGTCTGACCTCCTGCACAATGCAGACCACAAAACCTCACCCACCCACTCCTGTAATTAATCTCTAACCTATGACTAAGTTATTAAAGTCCTCATATCATGATTTAAAGATTTTAAAATACAGAAAATCCACTAGCAAGTGAGCCGTGCCCCTTCCTATAGAGGAAGGTGAAAAACCCCAAGAGACTTCTCCACCAGCCTCATCCTAGAAGGGTGAATCCAAGAATGAAGAAGAAATACCTTGTACCTTCTGTGAACATAGGCAAGAATTACAAGGAAGTAATTTTGTTTAGATTTCAATATATAAATGGAATAAAAAACATTGGAAACTTTTTGTGAATTGTTTTGAAAAACAGTGCATCTATTTCAAATTAGTCTCTGCACACATATAAACTGTATTTTTGCTTGCTTTATAATTTCATTAAAAAAACCTCCACAAGTTAGGAATTATCGTGTTTGGTAAGAGATAAGGAGGTCAACAGAATCCAACTGAAGCACATCATTGTTTTAGCATTCAGTCCTCTACATTAGAAATAATGAACTGATTCAGGCATTGTCTCAAAAAGGAATTCTCTCCAACAGCAATCATAATTTTTAGTTATTGAAATGACCTAATGTGTGATACCTTAGTATTCCCCATTAATGAACATTTATTTGACATGGGAACACAACCTCCACTGTTGCAGTAAGCCTCTTGGATTTAGGAAAATGTAGTTATCCAAATATCCAAGAACTGTTTTAGCTCTTTATAGGATCAAGCATTCCAAAAGTTCAAGTCTCAGGAGGAAGAGCGTGCCTAGGTTTAGAGAAGCCAATGCGTGCTGCACACTGCAGTTATCCAATTGCATGAATTTTGAGGTGCTGATACACAATAAAATAATGTACAACACTTTATCGCCATTGTATTAATACAGCACTGCAGGCAACAAGCAACAGGGAAAATTACAAGCACTTAAAAAAGATTAAGAAAGGATCCTAGGAGTAGTAAGAAATTGTAAAGCACTAAGAAGGGGAAGTAAACTGATCATGCACCTAATGTTAGTGGCATTCTCAAATATGTGAACAGACAGGATGCTGGATACCTATGTTTCCGAGAGCTGTACATCCTGAAGAGCTTCTGTTTATTACTACAGAGCTTACTAGGAGTGAGGGGAAATAGAGGATTGTATTACTAAGCATTCCACTACTAGGAAAGGAGTTAGGCTGTCTATATAAGCCAAGACAGGTTCTAGATCACTGGTAATTTTTTTCATAATGGTGGAGGCAAAGATAATAAACAAAGTAATCATTTAATTTAAATCTGCTATGAGAAACAAACATGATGCGGTAGATGGAGATTTCAAAATACAACACATTTGACAGAACCAATCAAGCTGGTGGTAACAATAATAGATCTTCGCTTGACGTCCTAGGCAGGCAAGACTCCCATAGACTGTAATGGAGAGTATTGCTAGAGTAATGAATGCAGGATCAGACTCCTCTATTTAGTTTTTCTATTCGAAATGATAATAAAAACTTACACTACTGGGGAGAAATTTACTTTTTTACTGAGAGATGCACAACTTGAGGCCCATGAAAGGTTCAAATAAAGAGTTGATGTGGCCTTGTGCTGGTCCTCTGCAGAAGAATGAATTTCACTCATGATAGATAAATAAATACACAGAAACTGTATGTTCTATTTGCAGTGGATAGGATTTCAGATTTAAAATGGCCTGCAGAACTCTGAATAATCTATTTTACACCAAAGAAATACTATACAAAGATCATCTAACTTTATAAAAGATAAAAATTTTTGAGATAGTAAATATGACCTATTGTGCATTTCCTTAGCAAAATTAATGTTCATACGGAATATAGTTAAAAGACTCAGTTCTAGCCTCCAAACACTCAGTGACAATTTAGCCACACACTGAAAGGATCTGAGTCCAAACAGGAGTTAATGAATGAAAATATCTACAGCACATCCAAAATTCATTTTTATAGATAAGAAATTAACTTTCAGATAAACTATATTTTCTTGTTTGTTTTAATAAAACAGAATTAAGAAGAAAGAGCATGTTCACAAAGCAATCGAATACTCTGTGAATACAAACACATTTTAATGTAAAGAAAGACAGTTTATTTAATTCACATTGCATCACATGCAAACCACTAAGCATCACAGTAAGAAGTAGTTAATGACTAGAAGATAGTTAACTCTAGAAAGTGCATGATGGCACACTGAATTTACGTATTTAATGCAAAAGATAACATATATTACACATATTTGAACTGTTGTAAACACTATTTTAACTGTTACAACACTGTGAGAACTATTAAGAGCCTCTGACAACAACACAGTACTTCCCTTTAAAAAGGCACATAGGCCTAGTCTACATGGCAGGGCTAAGTTGACAGGAGATACACAATCTATGTGCTGCAGAATGCCTACATCCCATCGACTTCGTTACTCTCACTTCCCGTGGTGTCTTTTCTCAGCTGCATTGACTTGAAGGGCTCTCCCGTCGACACAGCATTACTCCATTTGGAAGGGTGGAGTTACTCAGTCGATGGGAGTTCGCTTCCGGGATCAGTTGAGTGGGTCTACACTGGCTGCTCAATTGATCCCTCTGTGTCGAGTCGTGGGGATCAATGTAGCATTTTCAGTGTAGATAAGCCCTGAGTGGTCAGCAGAGTTTATACTAAAGCCCAAGATACCCGTTAAAATTAAAAAATGATTGATAATCTTTAAAACTTTTCAACTGTATTTATTTTTCTCGAGAAAATTAAATTTTAACATGCTACTGTGTAAAAGTTATTGCAAAGTCCAAAAAGAGAGCATTTTAATGCCTACTCAATATACAGCAACAACAGAAAATATTGGTTGAGATTTGCAAAGGGGCAATGGCCATATATCTTCCACTAGTATTAATTCAATGAAAAATCTTTGAAGATATATGATTAAATCCCCTAGACTATAAAAATATGAACCATTATCTTAATCATGGGATATATGATCATCCTTACGTTCAGGGACTTTCATGTGTAACTTCTATTTCTAGCAAAGAGAACTGTGTATTTAAACACTCACTTGTCAAAATGGAAATAATTCTCTTCTCTTTTGTCTAACATTCTTTTTGAGAAAATAATGTAGGGATATAAGTAGTGACCAACCACACCCACCATCTTTTTATAAAACCAAAAATCAGTCTTTCAGCACTGTTGCTGAAAGAAAAGGAAGTGTGAACAATGCTTGAAAAGTTCTGATCACATTATGCAGTTCAGTGCAATTTAACAAGTAGAATATACTACTAGCGAGCTAAATTTCATATTTATATATGAAAAGACAAGTTTAATAATAATATCAAGCGGGTTATGTGGGAAAGACAGACTAAATAAACTGGCTGTAATGGAGACCTTAGAATGAACTTAGTAACCTTGAGATGTATGTGAGTAACATTAGTAGGAGTTACATACACATAAAGAGAAGAATCAGAATACTATAGCTTCAAAAGCAAAAAGGAAAAGTGGCAAGTTGCAGGGCCACTGGGCAGATGGCAAGCCCACATAAACAAGTTCACTTCACTTTGTTGCTTTAGACTGTTGGGATGGTCAAATTCCTCAAATGTGGCTCCGTAGCACACCCGTATTTTAGGACCGTAGGTTGTCCCATGTGCAGCTGCACTTGGTGGCAGGTTTGATTCTGGGTTATATTTCATTTATTTTTTAAATATATATATATTTGTGTGTCATGCAGATAAGAAGTGACACCATTCCTTCCTTGATCACTTTTGTGCTGGAGAATTGACTCCTTTACACCTCATTTCCAGTTTTTCGGGTACAGTAGTTACTCTTCCAGCCACTTGATCCTTTCTGACTCTACTCTTTGGATCTAAGCTGTCAGTAAGGAGAAAACCAGTATTTACAGGTCATGTCTGCTGTGCCTTAGGCTGACTGACATACAGTTGTGTCAAGGAATGTGTTCGAATGATGATGGAGTCTCTGAAATTAGAAGGCCAGATTCAAAGACACAGCCTCAATCTCTACCAAAACCAATGGGTGTTGTGCCCCTCTGTCTTATGGCAGAATCTGACCCACACACTCTGAGCCGGAGAGAATGACTTAATCATCACTCAGCAGTCACCAAACCTCAGATCTTCCCTCAGAATAGGGGTGTGCTCTCTGGCTATGAAGACTAGTAGTCCCCTAGATTTTCCCCCGCGGAAGATTTGAGACTAGGCGGCAAACTTCTGCTAAATTAGGCTGCTCATGTAGGACAGATAAAAATGAGATTTCAGGCAATAGTAATAAGAGTTTACAGAAATTATCTTCCAACTATTATAACTCTGCGTTAGTCAACGTGTTTTGAATCTGCTGTATAAAAGACATTCAAAGCCCCTTTATAAAATTTGGAAATTTAAAAATATGTAATAAACACAAAAACCACAAACCTGCTAGAAGCTTCCCCTTGTTCTTTCCTTCAGGTGTCAGGGTATGGGGGGAAAAACAAATTTGTTATGCAGATAGTAATTGTTAATACTTGATCACAGACAGCGTTAGATAAATGCTAAATTGTAAATGGCCGTGTTAATTAAATTAATGTGAAACACACAGGTTATAGTGCAAGCACAAAACATTCAAGCAACATTCAGAGCTACAGTATTTCTTAAAAATAATCTTCTCAGTTACCTCAATACATGCATAACATGCTGAATACATACCACCGCAGACTGAGCTGGCAAGGCACTTATTTAGGCAAAATGCATTTTTTGTGACACATATATAACAGAAAGCTGTAGATTTTTTATTTGATAAAATTATCTCTAGTAATGAAACATTTGATTTAATTAGTACTGGAATATCACAGCAATGGATTGATTTAAAATCCTGATTATGTTTGGGGGATGGTGGTGGTTTAGAATTGTATTCTAGACAATTTCAGACAGGATATAGAGCATTTGTAAAAGCTTTGTATACATTAATTTATGCAAAAGTTGCCCTATATCTGAATATCTATTTGTCTCAAACAATATTTCACATTTATTAAAGTCAATAGTTCTGAATTTTTTGATAATTTTTAATCTGAAAACTTGGAGAATTCAGGATGAATACTTAGAGAATGGATCACTTACTGCTCTGTCTTTCTCAACTCTGAAATTCACAGATCAGCTTTCTGTACTCAGCCATCCCTTTTTGGCTAAATTTCTCTGGCCTTTACTCTTCTCTTTATTGATGTGTGGGTGTTCATCACATAAGTTTGAGATGAACAGCTAGTCTCCTGCACTGGCCATAACAATAATAATACTTAGGACTTCTACTGTACCTTTCATGAAAGGTTGCCATTATTTTCCTTTCAAAGCTGTCCTTACTATCTTCCATTCCAAGATCTATGCCCCACTCTGGGGCATTTGGCATACTGCTTTGTGTTAAATTTTTCAGAACTTCTGAACAATCTTGGACCAATCCTCTTAAAAGATTAATTTCTGCCAAAGCAATATGAATTTAATCCAGGTTGTGACATCAATACACTCCCTATTAGCCAAATTCTGACATTTCAGGTACATAGTTTTAGTCCACTGATTACATGTGTGTACATCCAAGGACATAATATCCCATAAGTAAACTCTTGGTGCACTGAAGCTATGACTTTGAGGTGCATTCCCTAACAAATGGAATGTCATAAAGTTCTTGACCACTTGGGAAGCAGGGATGTTTCTAAAGCCTCCTAATGTAATGTAGAAAAATACTGCCCATAAGAATAAAGAGCAGTCTCTGCATACATTATATTGTCAATGTTCTCATGCAGAGGATTTGCCACTGGAAAAGTAAACATGCTGATTTCAAAAGATTAATAAGGATAACAAAATAAAAATCAAACTCTGCTCAAAGAAGTGTAATTTATGTATATAAAAAGCAATGTAAGTAGAGAAAAAGGCAATGCTTGTAGTGGATAAATGATTACATGCACTTCCAAATAAATCTGCTTCTGATCTCAAAAATTCTATGGGTCTGATCTGTAGCTGATGTGGCATAGCTCCATTGATTTAAATGGAACTAAACCGATTTACACCAGGATTGGCCCAGGATCTCAAGGTCCAAGATCGAAGGTAGCTGTTTGTTATTCAGTCAGTCACTAATACCATTTGTTGAGCTATGAAAAAGGGTTTTCTGTGGAAACGAATAGGCCTGAGCACTATAAACACTAACATGTCTTTATTATGGTAAGTAGGGTGAATGAGCCTGACCTGGACATGAAGACTGTGATTATTAATGTGTATTGATTAGAGTTAAAACACACCTGGTACAGTGCATGGACACTAGTAAAATATTAACCTTGACATATTATGGTTTGGGAGAAAATGCTTCTACTATCTTACTGCAGTAATATTTCATAGGTAAATGGATTTTATTTATCCCCCTGTGCTTGCAGCATCTATAATATTGGCCCAATTTGGTAGTTGAGACCTTAAGGAAAGGAATTAAAAAGAGAAAGAGAGAGAGAGAGAGAGAGAGAGAGAGAGCACAAGAGCAAGACAAACCAAACAGAAATACTAATTTTCTATAAGCTTCAACAGACATCAAGAACAGCACCAGCTGCCATATTTGTACCTACTTTGTAGGGCTGCAGGTATGCAAGGCCTTCAAATGAGGCTTCCAGGTAGCAATGGAAACCGATTTCTCATCAGCCGCATAACTACGCCATACACACTACGTGCAGGATATATGATAAAAAGAAAAACAAGGCAAGAGGGAGCAGGGGATAAAACAAAAATTGAAAAGCAGATTAGTAAACCAATACAAGTCATGGCTTTTTTTTATCATTCATAGCACTGATACATGCCTGAGGGGTGGAAGAATACTTCCATAATACCGCCAGGTGGCTGTCAGGTTTGTTCGGCTGGAATCAGTAGAATAAAACCGCCAAGCAGCCTGGTATGAGAAAACAATAGAAAAGCACAAAGGAACCAACAATATGTGAAATGAAAATGCCACCACGTTGATCATGGAAAGTCTGGCCTTTGTTCAAACCAAGAACATTACCTGTCAGGCTGGCTAAATGAACATTGATAGCAATGCAATCTTGCTAAAATTGCTCTTCAGAACACGGTAAAATATGGCTAATCATTTCTGGGTAAATATCACAATACAACCATAAACAGAAGGAACATGGTAAGCAGTGCAATGATTTATTTGTAAATTTCCCACAGGAGGAACTTACATAAAGTTGCAGATTGAATTAAAAAGAGTGTCATAAGTAGAGCTGAGCAAATACATATTTTGGGGGGCCAAATTGAAAAATCAGGAAAAAAAAGCCTATTCTAGGTTCAGTTTTTCTTGCCAAAACAACAACAACAAAAAACCAAACAAAAGTTACAATCAAGAAGTTACTTTGGGTGGTTGAGGTGGTTTTTTGTTTTTGTTTCTGCCATTTTAAGTTTTTTTAACACAAACCTAGCTACATTCAGAAATGAAACCTTGTTTCAAATTGAAAAGTCAAAATGTTTTGTTTTGAAAATGTTAGTTGAACCATTTAGACTTTTTCCAATATTTTCATTTTTCATTCAGCTGAAACTATTTGCCTAATCCAATCCAAATGTGCAAATAGTTTTGTTTGACTCTCCACTAAAAAATACCCACCCAGCTCCAGTCATATAGTTTGGAAATGATAATGAAAACCAACCATAAAACATTAGCGAAAAGGTAGAACATTCTCTTGGGTTTGAGCATTTTTGATTATTTAAAGCTATGAAACAAATAATTTGGAGGGGGAGAAGCAAATACACAGTGTCAAAAGTATTTCCAACTCTTAGATTTATAATTGGACAAAAATGGTAAGCAAGATCCTCAGCTTGTGTGAACCAGGGGTGTAGCTATGGGTGGGCTTGGGCCCACCCTGTTGGCTAACAGGCCCTCCCACCCTTGGCACTGTGGGCAGACGGGTAGGCTGCTCTCCCGCCGAGGAGCTCCAGTCCTGGGCAGCCGCTGCAGCCTTTGCGTGGAGGGGGCTGGGCTGCCTCTCCCCCTTCCTCCTCCTCCTTCAGACTCTCCAGTTGCTAAGCAACTGGAGCATTGTCAGGAAGCTTCAGGTCACATGTTCAGAAGCAGGACTGGCCAGGCCATGCCCCTGCTGTGAACCGGTGCAGTTAAATTGGCTTCACCAATTTACATAAGATGGAGATCTAGCCACTTAGGTTAAAAAGTTTCCTGAATATTGATCCATCATTTCCAATATGTACTGTCATGCCATACCAATATGAGCCACATCTCCACTGACTTGTGTGGAGAAACACCAATTTATACCATGTTAGGATTTCGGCTACATATGTCTATGCAGTCTTCTCAATGTTTTCTGCCTGGACATATTTAGTACTAACTGGAGTGAAAAAATAGAAATATTAAGCCTGATTCTCCACTGCCCTGCATCCCATCAAGTGATTTACATCTGTTTGAAGAGAATGCAAAGTAGATGTAACATGCTACCATTTTTATTTGGTAGCATTTCACACCATGCTTTGTTTCTCCACCTAGATTAGAGCTCTTTAGTAAATTACTCATTGGGCTTTGCATATGGGCAAATTACTCATTGGCCTCATTGGGGCATGACGGTGGAGGATGTGAATGTTGCATTGCTCTGTTCTAATTCTAATGCCATGACACTTGAAAAATCAGGGCTCTCAAAACCAGCAACAGATTTTGCAGCTATTCAGTTGCAAATGTGCATTTTTTTTATTGCTACTGAATGTGTGAAAAGTAAGTAGAGCTTTGGAATACCTTATTATGTTTAGCACCAAAATTATTCATAGATTCACAGAGTTAAAGGCCAGAAGGGACCATTAAATCTAGTCTGACTTCCTGTACAACATAAGCCATTAAATTTCATCCAGTTAGTTTCCTAATCGAACCCACTAACTTGCGTTTGACTAGTACGTCTTTCAAAAAGGCATTCAGTCTTCATTTGAAGACTCGACCACTTCCCTTGGTAGTTTGCTCTGATAGTTAATCATCCTCACTGCAGTGGCGTAGCGGTGGGGGGAGGTTGGCGTCTGCTCCAGCCATTCCCTCAGTGCTGAACAGGCCCAAATGTGCACAAATGTGGACTCGGCCCCCAGGTGCCAGACACCCTCGCTACGCCACTGCCTCACTGTTAAAAATTTGTGGCTAATTTTTAATTTGAGTTTGTTTGGCTTTGGCTTCAAGGCATTAATTCTGGCAATGCCTTTCTCCATCTAGATTAGAGCTCTTTAGTACTCAGTGTTTTCTCCCAATGAAATTACTTAGATGCTGCAATCAAGTCACTTCTCAGTCATCTTTTAGATAAGCTAAATCAATTGAGGCTCTCACTGTAAAACATTTTCTCCAGTGCTTGAATAATTTTTGTGGAGTTTTTCTTCATCCTCTTCAATTTATCGGTATCCTTGTTAAAATGTGGACAGCAGGTCTAGATGCATTATTCCACTACCATTCTCACCAGTGCTGTATACGGTGGTAAAATCACCTCTTTACTCCTACTCCTCTATCTATACATCCAAGGATTGCATTATCCTCTCTTTCCACAGCATCACACTTGGAGTTTGTGTTGGGTTACTTATTCACTCAGGGGTAGGCAAGATGCCAAGAGTGGCACACGAGCCCATTCAGAGCACATGCAGCACCCTTTGTGCTGCTGACGAGATTGCCGCTCCTGCCACTGAAAGCCACTCCAGGCAGCTCCTTTTGGTGGTGGCTGGGGTGGGGGTCCCCAGACCTGCCACAGAAAGAAGCCACCCAGAGTGGCTCTTTTTGGGGGTGGCTGGGGCAGGAGTCCCCAGGCACACCATGGAAAGCAGTCGCCTGGAGCGGCTCCTTTTGGCAGCATATGTGGGAAAGAGCTGCTCTGGATGGCTTTTTTCTGCGGTGTGCTGGGGAACCTCATACCGCTGAGAGGAGCTGCTCTGGGCAGGTGCTTTCTTCAGTGTGCCTGGGGAACAGCCCATCCCTCACCCCCAACCTCCAGCCATGGCTGCTGCTGAATTTCCAAGTAGTGGCTGTTTTTTTTCATGGAGGGGGACACTGGCGCTTGCTGAGGGTTGAGGAGGAGAGGCTGGCACGTTTTTTTCAGAGTCACTGTTTTGCAGGATACAATCCCCATTCTATAGCTATGGCTGCATTCATTCTTCATAGATGAATATTTGCAACTGACTGTATTAAAACACACTTTGTTTGAATGGGCCCATTTTACCAAAAAATCCAGATTATGTTATATGCTATATTCCTCTTTCTCATCAACATTTACCACTCAGTCAATCTTATCCTCTAATCCTACCTGCAGTTATTTTATATTTACATAATTATATGTATATAAATGTATTTTATATTTACATGCAGAAAGTGTTGAATAGAGTCAAGTGTAGCACATATCCCTATGGAACTGCTCTAGAAACATCCCCATTCAGTGCGATTCCCCACTGACAAGTGCTTTTCAAAATGTTAGTTAGCCAATTGCTAATCCACTTGATGGCTGCTTTACTGACACTGAATAGTGGTAATCTTTTAATTAGACTATTATTGTTCGGGGATGGGAGAGCCACAGCTGGGCTCGACTTTCTGCGAAGCAGGGAGGCGCGGAGCTCAGTGGAGGACAGGGTGAGCTACAGCTGGGCTCGGCTCAGCTCCCTACAAGTGAGAGCTGCTCAGCTACCAGGGTGTGGGGAACCACAGCTAGGCAGCTCTCACTTGGCAGTGAGGAGCCAAGCCCAGAACGGCTACCCCCACAGTTACCAATTTAAATGTTCTGCACCCACATCAAGAGTACAAATGTCTGATAGATCTGCAGCCTACAGCCAAGTCTTGTATGGCTGGATGTATGTGATGTTCACTTGAGATCAGCCAATTAATTAACCCTGCCACCATGAAACTATCTTGGCGGAGGTCACTCAAAATACACCCTCTTTTCCAATCTCCCTTTTGAATTGATTCACAGGAAACCCATTTCTGGGCCAAATGCAACGAGCTCTGCTACTCATCCATGTCCAGGGCCATGAAGAACACCTAGTCCAGGCCATACTGGATTCCAGGATCAAGCAGAGTACCTTGTGGACTAGGAGGAGTATGGCCCCAAAGAGTAATCCTGGGAGCCAAGCCCGCTATTTACTCCCCCTCAACAGGTTTGCCCCTGAGCAGGGAAGGTGATTGTAGGAGCAGCAGGTCTAGAACCCAAGTCTTTAGACTCCCTGAACAGCAACCACCTCCTTACCACCAGCTAATTGCTCTGACAGCAAAAAACATTCAGCAGGTCATGCGCCTCAGGGACCAACAGACACCACAGGACATTGCCCCTAAAAAAGGGCCTGAGTGTAAGGATATTCTTGATTGGTCCAGACATACTGATTAAACCTGGGGAGGAGTCAGTAAATTTGCCTGTGCAATTAAGTGCCACCCCAGCCAGCTGCTGCTATAAATCCTGTTTTTTCTTCCTGCTTCTGCTACCTGATTCCTGACCTTGGTTTTACTTCCTGGTTTTGGTACCAGATTTATGGCGAGGCTTATCTTCTGCTTCGGACTTCTGGTTCCTGATCTTGACCTTGCCTCCCACAACCGACTCCTGGCTCCTGACTTAGCCTCCACTCCTGACGCTGACCCTCAGTTCCTAACCTTATATGGAACCCCCAACTCCGATTCCTGATGTCTGACTCTGATTCTAGCTGTCCATCCATGACCTAGCCTTGACACATCAGTATAAATCAAATGCCTTAAAAAGTCCAAGTACAGTACATCTATGCAGGTACCTTGATCAACCAAATTTGTAATCGCATCAAAGAATGCAGTTAGAATGTATGTATCTTGGAGCTTTACTCATCCTACAATAGGTGCAAAAGGAATGATAAAGTACTTATTAATGCTAAGTCAATTAATAATTTGTTAAATATCTGAACATTACAATTTTACCTTGGTCATCTTCTTGAGCTTAGCAAAAAAATCTCATATGAACTGCTCAGATTCTTTGTTTCCACTTACCGTAACATTATGAAAGGAGACACCGCATGGCACACATTTAAAAGACTTTGTTTCCAAAACAAGTGCATTAAGACAAACAAGGAATCCTGTGGCACTTTTAAAGACTAACAAATTCATTTATCTCATGAACTTTTGTGGGAGAAAATCCCACTTTGTCAGATGCTTGAAGAAGGATGAACTGGGATTTTCTCCCACAAAAGCTCATGTGATAAATAAATGTATTAGTCTTTAAAAGTGCCACAAGACTCCTTGTTTGTTTTGCTGAACAAGACTAACATGGCTACTGCTTTGGAAGTGCATTATGGTTATATTTGCATTTCAATTCAGTACATCAATACAATAAAGTTCAGTAGGAAACAGATTTCATTCTCTTTTCCCCCTATATTTAGAGCTAGAGACCTGTGATCTGAGAGTCACCAACAAGAAATCCATTATGATAAAAAGTTGAGATTATTGTACAAAATTACTGTTTAAATCAGTGGTTTCCAACAAGGGGTACATGTACCCCTGGAAGGGTAAGCAGAGGTGTTCCAGGGGATACCTCAACTCATCTAGATATTTGCCTAATTTTACAACAGGCTACATAAAAAGCACTACCAAAGTCAGTGCAAACTAAAATTTCAAAAAGACAATGACTTGTTTGTACAGCTCTACGTACTATATACTGAAATGTGAGGACAATATTTTTAAAATAAATTGGAATATAATGATATGGTAAAAATGAGAAAGTAAGCTATTTTTCAGTAATAGTGTGCTGAAACACTTTTGTATTTTTATGTCTGCTATTATAAACAAGAATTTTTTCCATGAAGTGGAACTTGGGGGTTCTCAAGACAAATCAGACTTCTGAAAGGAGCACAATACTCTGGAAAGGTTGAGAGCCACTGGTTTAAATGATCAAATAAGCTAAAACTTTTCATTTGCTTTTATCTCTTCTAAAACATTGCTCTGCATCATCACCTCAGGACAGCCGGTGAAAAGATGCTCATCATTTCAAGACACCGAACTATTCAATACTGAATTTCTAGCTCTTACATTGAGTGATATTGAAAGCAATTCTCTGGACAGGCAACTACATTCTAAAGAAATATATTATGCATCTGAGTACTGTGGGCCTCTAGTCGAGGAAAGTAACTGAGTATGGTCAAGAGTACTGTGCTATTTCTTAATCTGTGTTTTAGTGATCAAATCTGTTTTTCCAAGTAATTTATATAGTCAACTGTTATGCAGGAATGCACATAAATTTGCATCCTTGGCTGGCCATTTTGGCCTGGATATTAATCTGGAATTAAACAATGCATGAACCAGGCACTGAAAAGATGTACATAACATTATACAAACACATGGTGTTTAATGAACCCAAGGCATCTTAACAAAAAGTTCAACTTGTGGCTATTAAACAATATTTCTGCAGAACTTTGCATAATACAGATGGTAAAATTTACCTAACAAGCACTTAGAACTCTATTTTTATCCTCTCACTGCTATGATATTTACCTGAATTAAACTGGCAGCTGGATTCCTTCTTTTTTCAAAATGTTTCTGACGGTGCTGTTCTTGTACTTTTAATGCAAAGCCTGAACCAAGAATGCCCTAGAATAAAATACAATGGTTTTTATCATTAGGAAGGTAATTTTAAAAATTAGTTTAAATACATCAGTTCTGAGGATGATTACAATAAAGCATCACCATTCACAGTGGGCATTTTTTTTTTGTCTGATTACTTCAAACAACCATATTTGCTACAGTACAGGGTTTAGCAATAGACATTCACGGTCAGACAGAAGAAATAACATTTGCAGTATTATGAATAGCTGCTCATCTACAGCATTCTTTGCTATGGGCGAATGTATGCTACTGATACTCCAAACAAGGTATCTGTATAGGCAGACTGTGTTGTAACTTTTGAATGTAGAAAATTCAAAAATAGTTGAATACAGCAAGTTTTTCAGTTCAATTAATTAATCAATCAATCAATCTGTAGCACTCATTCTCTGGGGTTTGAAATAGAGTTTATAATTCTATCTTTACCATTTTTGGTACAATAGTTTATGGAGTTATGGTTGCTTTTCCCCCCAGGTCAGCCAAAAGAATACTTGCTTGAATTAATTCATTGTGCAAAGTTATTGTGTATAAAAGTAGGACAAGTAAGTCCTTTTATGAGAGCTTGTAATGTTCAGAACGTGAGCATTGTAAGATATACACACATACGGAGTGTGGTTATGAATTTATGTACTTCTGCAAATATAAAAATGCTCATAACTGTACCGCAACATTCAGCTCCACCTGAAGTTTTCTACAATTTTAAGTCTTTAAACCCTGGATTGAGGACTTCAGTTACTGAGACAGAAGTTATGGGCCTATGACAGGAGTGGGTGGGTGAGGTTCTGTGGCCAGCAATGTTCAGGAGGTCAGAACTAGATGATCATGATGGTCCCTCCTGCCCTGAAATTCTATTACAAGATGGAGGTTAGTCAGCAAGAGGAGGAGGCTGCCTTCCCAACAGAATGAGACTAATAAGCAACTAGCACAGTACAATCCTGGAAAAGACTATTAGCATTAATGGGAGAACATGAAGACTTCCTAGCTCAAATTTCTCCACTCTAAATAACCATGAGTCACCATGCAAGGAGAAAAGAAAAAAAAAAGGGGGGGGGGGGAGGGGCGAGAATTAGCTCTGAAAAAGGAGGTTCAAATCTCTAAGTTTTTATGAAAAATGAAAGGTAGCCTCTAAGTTGGAAGCTTCATGTTAAATGCTGGTTCCCCTCTATGACAAATTAAAACGTGAAGGAGCAAAGTACAAGCTTATGGTTTATTATTTCTTTTCTTTCTTATTTCGGGTTAAGAGAAAAAGAACTGGGCAAGGGGAAAACAAGCCAGTTAGAATCCTTGGATACAATGGATAAAAAGCAGTTTGGGAGTCTGTGAGCGCAATATGATTTACAACTTCTGCCTGATTTAATGCATTCTATCTACTACAGTCAATTGATAGATCTAACATGGTCATTGTGTACCACCCACTAGCAATGTCCTGATTTTTTCCACAGCAATAAATCCAGAAGAACATATTTGCTCAATAACTTCAAAACCCTGAGAGAAACATATTGCTAGTATATGAGGCACAATTCGCAGGCAGAGAAAGGAATTTCTGACTTTCAAAATGCACTAGGACCAAACCCTGGAAAAAAATATTTCTCATTTTTGTTCAGGCCAAGAAACCCACACAAGCACAACAATGAGTCTTTCAATGACACTTCTGTTTGGGACATATCATGACATACATTTTGACAGTGAAGAAATTAAATCAACGAAGATTTCTGCTTCAAAACTGACCATACAGGCCTATACTTTTTTTTAACTGAATAATATACTACTTGAACTCTGTGGTTAGGTAATAGATGACCATATCTAAAATACTAGTTCACAAGTGAGTAACTGTACAGTTTTAGAAACATTGGAGTCATAATAACACTGTGGTCCAGACTAACACCACAGGAAAAGGGGATTTATGTAGCTGATCCAACTGGATGATCAGATTTCCTTACTCTACGCAAAGGCACTCTAGAAATGTTTAACCTTACCAAACGAGCTTTACATATTCAAGCAATGGCCCTTTATGTTGAAAGCTTCCTGCCACTTCTCACATTGTGTCAGCCTTAGGAGTTATTGAAATTCCTATTACCTTTTCTCAGTTTTGTAAAGATACTCACAGCAGGTAGTGCAAAGAAAGAAATCCCGAGTAGAGCAAACCCAGCAGAAAGCAGTCTTCCAACCCAAGTATGAGGAGTTTTATCTCCATAGCCAATTGTTGTCAGTGTGATCTGAAACAAAATAAATAAACATCAAGTGTAATAAAAGCACCCGAGAGAAAAGCTAGAGGACAGATACACAGAATGCAAGAACTTTTCCAGGAAATAATCATTTGCCAAGACACATGAAGATCTAAATGTTTCTCTTATAACACAGCTTTCTATTTAGAACACACCTGTAAAGAAAAACGATATTTAAAAAAAATGGGTATGAATAATTTGTAACAATGAACAAAGGTGATGGGGGAGGGCATGCATCGTTACGTGTCTCCCCCCAACCCCTGACCCCTCTGCCCAGATTTCTGTCTTCCATTTAGCACAGAGGTTTTCAAACTCTGAAAACTGCTGCCTCCCACAACCTTTAAATTGTCGTTCTCCCCACCATTAAGAGTTACATGTCACCTCTGGCATTGAAGTAGTTAGTAGTAAATCTGAGCAAGTGGAAATCATGCAGAAGGCATGGTCGGTTTTTGTGCTTGTGTAATTGCATCATTTTATATCAACAGAAAAGTGTAACAAACAAGAGTACACTGCAGGAATTTGCCCAAAAGACTACTTGTGTGCCATAGATTACAAGGCAAAGATTTAATAGTCCAGTGATAAAAAAGGAAGTATCAATTAATAGATAAGACAAGACCAAAGGAAGTGCAGAAAGAAGTTATATTTTCTATGAATTCTTTGGGCAATTAGAGTTATCCCCTCTGTTGTAGCATAAAACTCAGAAGCACATAGGGTGAAAAGATGCATCAAAAACTACGCCGCAGCCAGGCTGTGTAAAAAGCACGTTAGGTATGTCTTCATTAGAAATACAACAGAGTCCTGGGGCACTTCTAAAGACTAACAGATTTATTTACCGCATGAGCTTTCGTGGGAGAAAATCCCACTTCGTCAGACGCTTTGAAGCTTCTGTAGAAGAATGCAGCTTGGGAGCCTTGATAATGACTGTTGCTGTGCGTTAGCCTGGAAGCCTTGTCCTGTCCGGTCAGAACTAGTTGCCTGTTTCTGTGTCTGTTATTCTGTCCTTGCTCTTTCTAAATAAGGGTGGATCGTAGCTGAACCAATAAGAAGCTGTAGCTCTTCCCTGTCTAATGTATTCTGAGGGTCTATAAAAGATACTGCCTGACGTCACGGGGGCGGAGATTTCCTTTGTTCTCTCCCCGTGAGCGCTCTCGTATTCTGAATAAAGTAAAGTTTTATTATCACACTCAAGTTTATTGATTCGGTGTATTCTTCGACACTTCAAAGCATCTGACAAAGTGGGATTTTCTCCCACGAAAGCTCATGCGATAAATAAATCTGTTAGTCTTTAGAAGTGCCACGGGACTCTGTTGTTTTTCTGCAATAGACTAACACGGCTACCCCTTTGGAACTTGACTTCATTAGAAATATGGCAGTAGCACAGTGCTGCAGCCACACCCTTGTAGTACTTCCATGTAGCATTTCATGATGACAACAGGTGGGATTTTCCCATCGCTTCAATGAATTCACCTCTCCGAGGGCAGTAGTTAGGTCAAGTCAGTGTTGTTTACACCAGGGGGCAGGCTGGCTTAACTACGTTACTCAGGATTATGGATTTTTCACACTCCTGAGCAACATAGTTGCGGCAACCTAATTTTTTAATGTAGACCTTGCCTTAGTGTCTCAAGGGCTGCGTCTACACTTGTAAATTAAGTCGACTTAAGCTTGCTTAAGTCAACTTAATTTACTCTGCATCTACACTACACTTTCCTTAAGTCAACGTAAGCAAGCTGCTTAAGTCGACTTAAGGAAAATTAAGTCGACTTTGTTAAACCTGGTTTAAAGTCGACTTTAGGCTTAGGTCGACTTTCTAAAGTCGACTTAAACCAGTGTGGACGCAGAGTAGCCCTAAATTGACTCTAAGTCGACTTAGGGCTCTCCAGGACTCCCCCACTGCCCTCCCTGCCAGGGTGGGTGGCACAGGGGGGCCTGGCATGCCCCACCACAGGGCAGGGCAGAGCCTTGCCCACCCTGACCCTATGCCCTGCCAGGGTCCCTGTCCCCCTTTGCCCCATTGTACCCAGGTACAATGGGGCAAAGGCTGAGCCCCCTGGCACTTGGCAAGGGGTGCCCCCGCTGCCACCATGGACCTCTCCCAGGTCCACCTAGCCCCTAGAAGTCGACCTAGGCGTCCAGTGTGGATGCTCTAGGTCGAATTTTTAAGTTCCCCCCTAAATCGACTTAAAATTTAGGTGTGGACATGCTAAGTCGACTTAGCTAAAGTCGACCTAAATTAACAAGTGTAGACATAGCCAATGACTTCAGAGGAATTGGTCATTTCAACACTAATCAGTGGCCATAACTTTCCTGAATGCAAAGAAGGCATATGGAAAGCCAAACAAAGTAAAAACATATATTTTGGATCTCAGAGCCTCAGCCTACAGCAGCCTGCACATAGCTGGAGCACTCAGCATCAGAGTGAGATGTCCTTGTTACACTCATGAAAGAAGTAGCTTGAATAATCTATCATCATCATCTTAGATATGCATTGGGGAAAGCATAAAAGAAGAAGAATGGCATTTGTAAAACACTATTCATGACTCTCCATGTGAACGGATAGTCAAAGAGAGTGTATATACTTAAGAAAAAGCTATATGTAGAGGCAGGTGTCATTCTTGTGTAGCACATATACAGATTATGACAGTGCTCAATATATGTTGGAAAGTTCTGCCCATGTAAACCAGTTATTACCACCATCACTGAACTCATCCCACCTCTGATGACAGTATGTATCCCAGATGTTGTTCCATTATCTAATGTAGTTTGTTAAGATGTCTCAAAGGCAAAACAAGCCAAAAGATTGTAGTATCTTAAGTATGAAGCATGAGAAACAGATGTTCACTGTGGGCACACTATCAGGAAAGGACTGTTTAATATCAATCATCAAAGTAATAGATCACAGAAATCATTTCCAGAAGAGGCATTCTGCTCACTCCGGGAAGAGTTTGGAACCTCTTTGGGGATTGTCACCAGCTGAAGTCTATAAGTTTGGAGATGAAGAACTTGTAAAGAACTCCATGAACTTTTTCTTCAAATCTGGTACAATGAGAAGATTCCAGAAGATTTGAGAAATGCCAATCTTCAAAAATGGAGATAAGTCAGACCGTGGAAATTATCAAGACATTGCCTTGCTATCTATGTTAGAGAAAATTCTTGACTCTGTTCTCTTAAATCAATTATGTCCCCTTGTTGAGGAACTATTAATGGAATCTCAATATGGTTTCAGACCAGCTCATTGGAGAACCAACATAATATTCATTGCTCATCAAATCCAGGAAATGTCTTGGGAGCAAAACCAGGACCTAGCCTTCATTGATTTAATGAAGGCCTTTGACTCAGTCAGTCATGAAGTCATCAAAGGTGCTGGCTCAATTTGTTTGTCCTCCAAAATTTATTAAGGCCCTAAGACTTCTGCATGATCAGATGACTGCTACTGTTCTTTCTAATGGTTTGGTGACAGACCTTTTTGTTATCAAAACTGGGCTTAAACCAAGATTGTGTTACTTACCCAACCCTGTTCTCCACCTATTTAGCAGTCATTCTGGTCCTCAATAAAGACCATTTCCTCACTGGAGTTGACATTCAATGTATGGGTGGCTTTGACGTCTCTGCTCAAAATCTAAAATTCTTAGGGTATCCATAATTGATCTTCAGTATGCTGATGATTTCTTTACGCATACTGAGAAAGACTTTCAGCCCATATAATTTTTTTTTTTTTGCACAAGCATACCAAAGTCTACAGTTTCCACTTAATATAAAGAAGACTAAAGTGCTTTATCAGCCTGTCTCAGGTCTTGCACATGATCTACCACAAGTTTACTGTTGAGGGACAGACTTTAGAGACATCTGAACACTTCTACTGCCTCAGCAGACAACTCCCTCAAAATGCAAAAATTAACAGTGAGATTCAGCATAGGAACCAGTGCACAATTGCTTCTGCTGGGAAAATGCTTCAACATGTTTCCATGGATCATGATCACCAAGATTCAGGTCTATAAGACAGTTGTCATCCCTACATTCCTTTATGGATACAAAACTTGGGAGACTTACTGACAACATCTTATGAGTTTGGAGAGATATCAGGAATGATGCCTCCAGAAGATCCTTCTCATCAAGTGGGAAGATCACTGCACTAATACCTGCATCTTCACTGAGGCTAATGTCACCAGCATTGAAGCAATGATTCTTATGTACCAACTATGCTGGTAGTGGATTATGTGTGGACACTAGATCTTCACCTCCCAAAGCAAGCTCTCTACTCTCAGCTCATCTACAGTCAAAGATCTTGTGTGTCAGAAGAAACATTACAAAGATACAATGAAAGCACATCTTAAGAAAACTGATCTGGACATCATAAATTGGGAGGAGAGAGCCACCAACCGACCTCAATGGTACCATACTTTCCATCAGGCAGTGGCCTATTTCGAGAAGTGTCTTGCCCTTGAAACTGAAAAGAGAGAGAGAAACTCTCTCAGGCAGTTGGGAAATGTCTGTACTTATTGCATGCAGATCTATAGTTCCAGGACTGGACTCCTGAGTCAACACATATGTAAATCCATGGTAGAGACCATCCTCAAACTAAGGGATTGCCACTGTTGCTGTCAACACAATGCGGAGTGACTTGCAACAGAACCTCTGTATGAAGGGCTGTATGAGGGACAGAGTTCAACCATGCCAACAAAATGACCTCCATGTCAGGTCTCTATACACTGGCACAAAAAGTTACTTTGAAGCTATGCCCGGGGGGTGGGGGGTGTCACAGATACATATTTACAATACTCTAGAACCACAGTAGGAGAATTTTGCACTTCCCCTGCATTATGGATTGATTGACATCCTTTAGGATGATGCAATGTCTCATGTGACTAAATAGTCCACTCTGAGATGTGAATGATCCTTGGCAGTTATTGTAAATATCTGTATCTTGGCTGGGGGCTGCTTGCTACCTACAAGCTCTTTTCTCTTCAAGCTATAGGAGCCAGCCCTTGTCATGGACCTGGATGCCCTGATGGAGATAGTGGAGCCACTTGTCACAATCACTTGCCAAGCTTCCCATTGGTCAGGGCCCATTCCAAATTCCTTCATATCTCACTGGCATGCATTTTTATAGCAAAGCTTGGGACATCCTGTTATTCTTGTTCCCTCTGATAGCTCCCCATATAGTATGTCCTTCGGTACGTGTACATCTTCCAACCTACTTAGATGACCCAGCCAGCACATTTGTCTTTGTTTGAGGAGGGCTGTCACATTTGGTACATTTGCCCTTTGAAGTAACTCTGCATTGGCAACTTTATCTTACCATTTGATTTTGAGTGTACAGTGTAAGTGGAAACCTTTTCTCCTGATGGGCATAAATTGTTCCTGTTTCCCATGATCTTGATGGCAAGCTTTGGAGTTGTTCCTTCCTCTTTTAGTCAGTCTACTAAAGGTGATGGCAGCTGTGCGCTGCTCCTGGCCCCTGCCCTCAGCTGGGCAGTGGGGCCGGCCAGGGAAAAATAGGTGCCGGTATGCAATACTGGTGCATACTGGCAGAAAAACAGCCCTGGTTTCATTTCCTTTTCTTCAAACCAATCCTTTTTTTCATGATCTCTTTCTCCCAAATGTAGCTAAAGCTGTTTCATGGACTGTTGTTCTTATATCTTCCTAAAATTCCTCTGCCTTCTCTGGTAGTTACTTCCCATGCATGCTGAGTTCAAAAGCCCCTCTGGTTTTAGATGTTAGCAGTGTTGAAACATGCGAGCGTTCTGCGCTGAGGGTAGGTCTTTCCTCCTGACAATGAAAAAGTCTAATTGGTGACAGTAGCCTGATCATGGATGTCACTGTGACATTTTGTGGCAATCTTTTCCTGTAAAATATGAGTTGGTAATATACATTTGGTTTGGGTGCAGAATTCAAGAAGTCATTCACCATGCTCATTCATCTGCCTAAAACATTTTAGCATTGGCTAATTTGGCCATGAGTTGTTATCTGTGCTGTCTCTTGCACTGAAGTCATGAAGGAGGAAAGGTTGCTCAAGTCAGTGGTATTCTTTTGTCATCTTGATACAAAGAGTTGTAAAATGTATCTTCCTCTTTGGGGCTAGACAGGAATGTTGGTGCATAAGTACTAATGATGTTCATAAAGCCGATAATCATCTCATATTTAAGCAAGATAATGTGCTTTGACTTCCCAGTAGGAGTTTCTAGGATCGTTACCCACTTATTTCTCACAGCGAAACTGACATCATGCAGACAATTTGCACACACTTCATTATTTCAAATGGAGTTCCCCAAACACTTCAATCCAAACACACACTGGCTTAGATGAAACAAGTTTATTAGCTACAGAAATTTAGATTTTAGGTGATTAAACAGGCAATGAGGCATAAAAGTCAAAATTGGTTACAATGAAATAAAAGATAAAATGCAACTAAAACCTAACAAGCTAAATAAATCCAAAGCAAAGGTTTTTCTCACAACATGCTAGCAGTCTTATTGACTGGAATCCTTTCAGTCAGGATCTCTTCCCCAGTTCAGTGTTAATTTCCTTGTCCTTCATGTGTTGTTGAAGCCGTGAATAGAGATGAAGGGAGAGATATTTCAGGGTGTTTTTTAGAGTTCTCTTTTTCTTTGAAAATCATCTCCAGCTGAGGTTCAGGAGACAGACAGTCTGTGGAGATGAGAACCTTCATCTGTTCATTGCCAAATGTAAATTTCTTGCTCATATCTTTCTTCCTAGCAAAGAATGGTTGTTTAACCATGTAACAGTCCACTTGATTTCACTGACACCTGACTGAGGTATCAGTTTGTCTCTGAGGAACTGGTTTGTGGCTGTTTCCCCAGATTTAGAATATGTTTTAGTAACATCATATATTAGAATCTTATAACTTTATATACTTTGTTGCCACTTTTTAGCAGGGGGTTGGACTAGATGACCTCGTGAGGTCCCTTCCATCCCTATTATTCGATGATTCTATGATTTACCAGGCAATATTGATCAGGAAATGATGAGTTTTCAAAGGATACCTCACAAGGTATACCTAGTAGAAATCCATTACAGTTGTGTAAAAAGTGTGAGCACAGGGATACAGACTGCGACAATGGAGTCCTCCTCCAAACAGAATGGCCTCTTGGCCTGACAAAGAAATTGGTGCCATATGGGAAGTCAGTAGCAGCTATAAGGCTAGTAAGCTATGAAGCATTTTGACAAAAGGCAGGCAGATGCTTTCCATTTACAGAATGATTATTGACTTTGTTAATTCCTCAAAGTGTTTCCTCCTGCCAATCAACGTTAACCTTTTTTAAGACTGAGCCTCAATCAACTGGTTTTCATCCATTGTCCTGTCTCTGTCAGAGACTGGAGAATAAGGATATCTTCAGTAGGGCTGCTGAAAAGCTTAGTGCAGAGCTTAGAGTTATCTGCATATTAATGACATTGTAGGGTAACAATCTTCCAAAAAAATTAGACCGGGGTGTCAAAGTCATTTAGCCTTGGGAGCCATTTCTGCCAGCAGCTCAGTCTGGTGCGTCACTCACCCCCTTGCTCCCTCAATACCCCCACCTCCCACCTAGCCCCAACCCCCCCCACCTCCCACTCTAGCCCCCAAACTCCCCACCTCCCACTTTACTCACCCCGCTCCCCCAAGACCTCCACCAGGCCACTCTACTCACCCCCACTCCTCTAAGTCCTCCCCCACCAGCTGCTCTCCTCACCCCCAGGGTGCCTTGCAGGACCTCCAGGGCTGGATTAATGCAGGGATTATAGGGGCTGCAGCCTCTGGCCCCAGCCTAAATGGGAGAGACCCCCTAAAAATCCAACTCTGCCAGGCTGAGTGGCGAGCTGCCCCTCTGCCTGCTTGTCCAGTCCCCAGGCTGACTCTGTTCATCAGCGAGCCTGGGGAGGTGGGGAGGGGAGGCGAGAGAGGAGGATAGGGCAGGAGTACTGTGGCCTCTGGCCTGCCCCTCCCCATCTATCACTCACAGCAGTGTCAGCTTGTGCCAGCCTGCAGTCCCCTGCACAACAGCGTGGCCCCCCAACCCTCTCCACAGTGATGGCTGGCCCAGAGCCCCTGACTCCTGCTTCCAGCACAGGGAGGAGCAATGGGAGGCCCACAAGGGTAGGCAGCCCCAGGCCCCCCGGGTCTTGATCCAGCCCTGGGGGACTACACTGGAGGCCCGCTGGCCAGCTGCATGGCACAGCAACCATGCACTGCCGCTGGCTCGCCTTGCCCTCTAGGGCTGATCAGCTGGCCAGGGGACGGGACAAGAGCGCCATGCAGAGTGCAGCTTCTGGCCAGCCCCAGGGCTGGCCGAGGCCAATGCTGGCTGAGCCCCCTCCCCAAGTGCAGGCTGCAAATGGCCCATGGGCCGCACGTTTGACATCTCCGAGTTAGATGTACATTTTGAGCCCTATGGGGCTTAACACCTGAGAACCTTTTGAAAAGAAGAGCACTCAGCAAAAATCTCTGGAATTTCTTGGAAGAAAAAAGCAGAACCATATTAAAGCAATTCTGTGCACTCCTGTCAGGTCCTTAAGATGTGGCAAAATCACCATATGATGAAGGGTATCAATGACTCTCCTCTCTCACTGGTTGCGTCTACACTTGTAAATTAAGTCGACTGAAGCTTGCTTAAGTCAACTTAATTTACCCTGCGTCTACACTACAGTTTCCTTAAGTCAACTTAAGCAAGTTGCTTAAGTCGACTTAAGGAAAATAAAGTCGACTTAATGAAAATTAAGTCGACTTTATAAAACCTCATTTTAATTTGACCTAGGGCTTAAGTCGACTTTTTCAAGTACAATGGGGCAAAGGCTGGTGCCCCCCTACCCCTGTGGACTTGCCCTAGGTCCCCCTAGCCCCTAGAAGTCGACCTAGGCGTCCAGTGTGGACGCTCTAGGTTGACTTTGTAAGTTCCCCCCTAAGTCGACTTTAAATTTAGGTGTAGATGCACTAAGTCAACTTAGCTAAAGTTGACCTAAATTTACAAGTGTAGACATAGCCTTTGAGTCCTTTTGTCCTACATCTGCAATGTGGTTCTTATACTATGCACACAGTTGATAACACTATACCTTACCTCCTAAAAGAAATAGGCATGATTTTGCCATTAGACTCCAAGAGTAAATAAGCTTGGGAAACATTTTACAGTGGAACAGCAAGGTTGAAGCATAAAAACAATATTGCCCCTAACAAAGTGGTGAGTACTGCTCATGCTCAATTTGTGAGGAGAGCTTCTGGAGAACTCACAAAATAACTGCTAGCTCTCTCTCCATAGTAGAGGCAAATGATCTGTTCCCATTGTTTTAATGTCACCATATCGCATCAGCCTAGAACCCATGTACTGATCATCCAAAAAAGGCAACATTATTATTTAGAACCAAGGGTTTGAAGAATGCAATTTCCTTTCTGTTTAATTCACATTGCAATAGCTTATTCTTTATTAGATGCATTTACACGTTTTAAAATAAACAATTAACTTTTGAATCTCCACGTGCCATGAAATTACTTGAAAGAATTAAATATGTTCAAGCTCTGATAGCGTTGAATGGGAAATGTATCATCAGTATTTTTTATGCATTGTAATACTATTATCCATAATGAACTCATTTCCCAAGGCTGCCTATATAGATTCCTTCATTCTAATGTAATCACAATGTATTACTAGAAAAGAAAAAGCTAATATTACCGAGAAAAACTCTGAAAGGACACCAGCTATACAAGAATCTTTTGTACCCCATGCTAAATTATGTTTTGAGGTAAAATAAATTACCATATAAGTTAATTGCAAAAAGCACAGACTTTCATAGCACTGATGATGCTAGAGAACTCACAACAGACTTGAATAGCAAATATTTAAGCCAACGAATGTCCCTGCCTTTATGCCCCACGTTATATACGATCTATTACGTGAATTTATTTAATTTATTTGTCATCCTCTCCAAACACTCTTGCTATTTGAGCCCTGCATGATACCCATTATCTTGTTGGAGGGAGTGCTGCTGTAGCCCTGCTGGTACCAGGATATTAGAAAAAGAGGTGAATGGGTGACATCGAAGACCTGCAGAAAAGCTCTGCATAACTCAAAAGCTGGTCGCTCTCTCCAACTGAAGTTGGCCAAATAAAAGATATTATCTCACCTATTATCTCTCTATTAATCTTAGCTGGCATACATAATCTAGAACTTTTGGGGCTCCAGTCATGAGAAAATCTACACTGATGGCATTTATGTTATGTCAGAGTTGCAGACTGGAAATGTAGATGTATTTAAACTAATTTGATTTAAGTGAAAAACTCCCATTTGACCTTAATAAGAGTATCACACATGGAATGATGGCAGGCCCTTCGATAATTTGACTCAATGAGTGTGTTAGTGTCAATTAATTACCACATATCAGTTACGATGAGACAGCATTATGAATGTTTCTAGAAGCCTGGAATTTCACAGGATTATTCATGGCTAGTTGCACTCCTACTCCCCACTCTTCTCTCTTCTTTTTTAAACAGGAGCATCACAAAACCATTCTGGGACATGGTGTGTACAGTGTAATGTAAATGAGAATAACTGTTGCAAATAAACAAATCAACGAAACTAAGCTTGACGCCCCCTAGAATGCCTAGAAAGTGATCTGACCTTTTCAAAATCTGCATGTGGGTTATTCTGACAATTGAAACAAGCAAGACCAAGTATGAAGCACATTAGGCATTTCCCACATACTGTTTTACATATAATACAGCAATTATCATTAAGAGGGAAACAACGAAGATAATTAATTGGGGGGATATGCTGATTTTCAGTAATTTTATGCAGCTGAATACATTAAGAATTTAAATGTGTTTCTGTTATCTAAACTGTTAAAAAAAGTGTTTTCACTGTTTTGATTATAATATGTTTTTCTGTTGATGGCAAGAAACAATTCCTGTTTTCTCAGTTTGCACAAATTATCTGATCTATGAGTCAGACATTTCCATTTTCACAGTATAGAAAGTATTTTAAGCCACCGTTTTGTGAAAGATTTGCTTCCTAGCAGGGCTTTTCCTTACAAAATATCAAGAAGGGGAAAAGCAAATTATAAAACTAAGGTCTTATTCATGTGGTGTTGTTCTGTGGATCTGACTGCAGGGTCAAGGTCTGATTTTGTCAGAGCCCCACTGTTCAACTATGAACCCACTCTCACAACCCTGAAGTAGTAAAAAAAAACTCTTATTGACTTCAGGCCAAAGTCTGCTTTCATTTGTATTGCAGGAAATCCAGAATAATTTACACTGGTATAAGTGAGAACAGAGTTTGATAGGATGCTTTAATTTTAAATCAATGGGAATCTTACCTGGATTATGATTAAAGGATGAAGTTTTAAATATTTTATTAGACGTATTTCTTGACTTTCTCATCAGGGAAAATGCAACTAACAGATACTTTGGGTTCTGCATATTCCAAGCTCGCATTTTTACTCACTGAGGGTATGTACACATTAATGGTGGCTGTCAGATCAACCTATCTGGATCAATTGAGCAGCAGTGAAGACCTGATTTATTGATCTGCAAGTTGATTTAATTAAGCCACCTCCTCAAAAGGCATAGTTCTGCATCAATAGGAATGCATTTCCTGTTGGTGCAGTGCACTGGAGATGGCGCCCTAAACAGAAGTTAGGAACTTGACAGGAGTTATGCAAGCTACTTTATATAGCTTAGTAACTCCCATCAACTGCCACTGAATTTCCTAATAAATGTGTACTTAGCCTGATCATTAAAAAACACAGCCCTTAGGGGAGTAGGATAACTTATGGGCTAACTTATGAGCAAACTGGTTCAAATAAAAAGGGTTTGGGCAACCTGATCTTTTGCCTAAAAAGTAAACACAACTCAAACTGTTGATTCTTTTGGATTTGGAAGTGTCTGGGAATTTGTTTTTGCTTTTCATTATTTCCTTAAGCAAGTTCAGCTTTTGAATTGATCTGTGAAGTACAAGAAAGACTTGGGTCCAGTTGAGATCCTGTCAATGGAAGATCCAAGGTGAGGAAGTTACCTTTCTAATCCTCTGATCATTGAGCATGCCAGAGTCTAATTCAGCCTCCCAGGCTTCTCTTAGCCAGCCTAAGGGAAGCTCCAAGTTATGCTGACACTAATGGAATTATTGCACTGGCTGGGGATTGCTGGAGCACAAGGAACAGGAGTGCTACTGTCCTGTAAGGACAGCATTCCAGTTGCCTGAGCAGCACAAGGTAGTTGTAGGCGAACCAAGGATCTAGGTCATTATTTGTATGGTAGTTCTATTCCCACTGAAAACAGAAAAACTAGGAATCTTGTAAGAAAGCTTGTTCTGGTGAGATTTTTAACCAGAGTTCAAGATCAAAAAGGAGAAATCTGAATAAACTTCAAACATTTAGGGCCAATTCTCCATTATCTTATGCTACTTCTAGTTGCTTAATTCCCAGTTTAGCAAAATGCTTAAGCAAACCATTACTCCTAAAATTGTGAGTAATCCTATCCCTTGCAGCAAAGCACATAAGCATGTTAAATCCCACAGATTCTGACAAAGCAGCTGCACTGAACTTTGACGTTAAAGCATGTGCGTCAAGGCCTTGCTGAATCAGAGCTTTACATCTGTGTAAAATGGGAGCAAAATGCTACCACATTAGACTGGAGTGGTAGCATTCATAACCATTTTCATGGACATACAGGCCTACTTGAGGTGCAGATACTGGAATATTCAGGACCACTAATAGGTGCATTCGTGTAATACAAAATATTCTCCAATATTAGTTAAAAAGTTCAAATCATCTTTCTATACTTACTGTGCCCCACCAAAGAGCATCTGCGTACGTAGAAAACTGGGTATTTGCATCTTTTTCCACCAGATAGACAAGGAAAGAGGAAAAGATGAGTACTAAAAATCCTATGTACCAGGCTGTGATTAATTCCTAGATAAAAGAAAATAAAGATCGATCTATATTAAAAAGCTCAAACAGAATGGAATGGCATTTGACGAAAGAAATAATCAGTCCATAGTCTGGCATTTTAGCAGTTAAAAATCAAATGCTTCTCAGTTCACATAAATTGTCTCTAAACAACAGGTAGAAGTGGCTGGGAATTTTTCAATAGAATGTTTTTTCCACTGGAAAATGATGATTCATTAAAATATTTCTCAGGTCCTAGATGCGGGAAGAGACACCTAAAACTGAACAGCCAATAGACTTGTGATGAGGGCACTCATTTGGGATTGGGGAACCCCAGGTTGAAGTTTCTGCTTTGTGTGGTTTGGAGTTGGGACTTGAAGTTTGATCTTCCACACCCCTGGGGAGTGTTCCAACTAGGGGGCTACAGTGTCATTCTTTCGCAGTCTTTCCTGTTGGAACTGTTCCACTTGGTATAGGTAATTAAATATTAATTGCTCCAGAGAGATATTATTCTATCATTCACATTGTCTCTTTCTGAACAGCTCATGCCAGTGATTCCAGAAACGAACAGATTTCATGGTCATTAACTATACCGCACACTGCGGACCTCAGAACTGTAAACAAGGACAGAACTCAGGAGCTTTTGTCTAAATGTGCAATGAGTATGCAATGAAATGACTAATAGGTGTACTTACCCCGGCCGAAGAATATGGTTACATATTCTGACATATTTTCAAGTATGCTACCCACCGTCTAGAGCAAGGCTCAGCAGCTTGTGGCACGCAGGATGATTTTGAGCAGTACACTGCACTGCTCCCAGCCCCAAGAAGGGATGTTTCCTCCTTCTGTCCCTGCCTCTCTCCCACGTGGGCAAGCGCTGCCCTGCTGTCCAAGTCACATGGCTCCCAGCCCCCAATGGCTACTCTCCACTTCTGGCTCTGTCCCTCTCCCACATGGGCAAAGTGGTGCCACGGGCCTGGCTGGAGCTGGCACAAGCAAGTGGGGAAAGCTGCCTGGCCCCTGCATGGCCAAGGTCCCTGCCGCTCCCTATATGCACCCAGGGGGAGCAAAGGAGGGAATAGGAGGCTGAGGGCCTGGGTTGGTGTGCCACTGCCCTGGACTGATGCTGTGGGGTGACCACTCCCCCTCACCTGCTTTGCACTAGCTCCAGCCAGGGCACCGCTGGGCCCACATGGGGCTGCTGGAGATGCAAGCAGGGGGTAGCTCCTCAGAGGATGTCTTGACTGGCACTCGCCCCAGGTATGCCACTGCGACAGTGGGGGGGTGGGGGAGAAAGGAAATGGGCTGGCAGACCACCCACTCCCAGTGCCAGGGGAAGACTTGAGGACCCCCCGCCCAAAGGTTGCTGATCCCTGGTCTAGTGTGTGGCCCACAGAAATGATATGCTTTATTGCTACTGCAACTAATAGAGATTCTCTTTTACCTCACGTGGTAGTGTTCCATATTTTGGAGTTGAATATCCACTAATAGGCTATTCTATTGTGGGATCTCTGTCTCTCTCAGCCACCCACTCACACATTATTTTTCCAAAGGTTTTGAAAGGCTTCATTTTCATTCCAATGCGGAACAAAAACAAATTTGGGAACCCCAATGTTTTTCATGAAACAGAAATCTTGTTCTTTGTCCACCTGAACAATGGGTCTGACTTACCAGTTCAGTTTGACACTCATGTAATTCCACTGTTTCCGTGGAATTACATCAGCATCCTACTGGTGGTGAATCGGCCAATATTTTTAGCATATTTTAGAAAAACGTGAATGAACATGAAAAGATGTATATTTGATAATGCATAACATTGCCAACATTATTTTAGGAAGTTTTAGGTATTCACTGCAATCTGATGAGTTTATGGGTTGATGATGATTCAGATCGTTTCACAGAGTTGTGTTTTATCCACTGAAGAATTAAAGGAAATGAACTGCGACAGTTACCTTGCTGTGTGCGTAAACTACCGAACCTAATAATTTCCAAGTCCCTCCTCTTCGGTCCATGCGCACCATACGAAGGATCTGTAGGAAACGAAGACTTCTCAGTGCTGATGTTGCAAAAATGTTACCCTGAGTTTTTGCAGAAACAACTGCTATTGAAGCGATGAGAACAACGGTATCTGAAAGAAATATATTATAGACAATATTAATATACATAAAGTGATCATTAACATATATGTAGATGTGCTGAGTGAAGGGAATTGTACATAAAGAGAAGTCCTTACTCCTATTCAATTCACTGGGAATTTTATCTGAGTTAGAACCATGGGATCAAGACAAGGGTCTAAAAAGGGCTTACATCCCCTTCAGGATGAAAATCATTGCCTACATTAGAAATATTAAAAAACACATACTGTTAAGGTGGGAAGTATAGAAAGAACTAGCTGCCTTGTGGAGGGTGTTTTTAAGCCCTATGTGTAGAACTCTATAAATCATCAGATGGTTTTAAACGGTGGTGTTACTTTTCCCCATTGCAGCATTCCTATGAAAAGGCATTAAAAACAAACAAACAAACAAAAAACCCCTCCAGTAAGAGTAAACAGAGCTCTCTCAGTTACGAGTCAAATGAGAGTATTTAGACTTACAAATACACATTTTTATTTCATAAGAGTGTAAATACTATGTGATGCAACTGTGCAGTAATGACCTTCTGGATACAAACTCCCCTTTTCCTGGAGGGAAAAAAAAACAACTCTAGATACAATGCCCCCCTAAGCAGTCATTTCACTTGCAGCCTGGAAAGATCCAGCATTGCAAGTGTTAATACTTTGCATTAGAATTTGTTTCTTCATGACAAAGATTTCAATTTTTTTATTCACTGCAGAGTGCTTGTTTATAGTTCTGGGAGCCAGCGCCATGCTTGGAGAGGATGAGGAGAAGAACCATTGTTTAAACGGAGACAGCTAGATGCACTATTGTTTGTGGCAGCTATGAGAAGTCTGAGCTAGAAAGAGGTAATTTTAAACTGCTGGATGCTGAGTAATTTTCTTTTAGTCCGGAGAAAAAAGAACTGGTAAGCTAGCTCTTACTAACCGTTGCTTTTACCACCAAATCAGGGGTGTGATTCCCACTCTTTTAGGCTGTACCACGAGCTAGTGATTCCCATTGGCATACACGTACTCATGCTAGGTCTCAGTGAGTCAGCATGGTAGTGCCACGGAGAGGCATACAGAAGAGGTTGTAATGGAAGCAACCAGTTTATCACTTGTGTTCTACCATTTGTGTTGCTTTGTTTACTGTTTTCTTTTCCTTTCGTTAAAGTAGCCATGGTTAACAACTGTGCTGATTCTGCTTGATTTTAATCACGCTCTCCCTAAAGAACACCTATGACACAGCTGCACTTTCAGCTCCAGGTATGGCACAGAATTGTGCTAACTAGCAGTGTAGCGGACAGACCCCGTGTAGAGGTACTGGAGACACAGCTGAGCAATGCCACTTATATACATATTGGCTTCAGGCAGGTTTGTACTTGGGGTCATTGAGATGCGCCTCCACAGACGCGATCCAGGGTACAGCCATTTACGGAGCTGTTTTAAACAGGCCAATTATGACTAAAAATCTAATTACATTTCACTATCTGTTTATGACCAGTCAGCCCATCTCCTCTCCAAGAATATACGTTCTTCACTTTGGTGATTAGCAGGATAAACGGTTACTATCTTAAGTGACAACAGCATTTCCATATCTCAATAAAATCATTACAAGAGTTTAAATCTCTTGACAGTATTTTAGTTAACTTCCTCTCACTAATTCATGCTGAAGTCTTGGACAAGTTTTCCTTAGGTCGGTTTCTTCCTGGGCCTTCTCTGTTTTTCTTAGCTTGCTGCAGTAGCTTGCTCATAGAGATGGACAGGATGAGTATTGCATATTTTTGAGCAGAGTAGCAGGGAATGTGTGTGCTCACTTGAGAGTTTTTTAAACTCTTCTCCTTCCTACTATCAGAAAATTACCGGGAATCACATCTTTCAGGCTTGGTTAAATTCATGTTGGCTGCTGTCCTTCTTCACTGGCTCAGTACCATCACGGGTTGCCTTTAGAAGCCTCTTCATCTTATTAATATGTAGATTGTTAATCCACACAAGTGTTTGAGTTGTAATTCTTTCTGTACGATGACAGTCCCCTTATTTTTGCAGCAGAAGATTCTCAGAACATCTTTAAAGTTCAAGTTTCTTTTTATTCAGTAAATTGCGGAGATATTTCTTTAGTTTTACTAGATTTCAACAAGAAATGAAATTCTGTTTTCAAAAAGACCAAACACTCTTGTTCTTAGAGAAAGTGTTTTAGTTCTCAAAACAACCTTTTTAAAATTATGTCAGTCTTAAAGAGAGTCTTTAGCGTAAATGGTTATTAAAGAAGTTGTTGATTTTACATGGCAGTTTTTGGAAAGATGATTCTTGTTTTCCTGATTTGGATGCGGGTGTTGTTTGAGTACTGCCTGTAGTTAGTTAATTCCCCAGTAATACAAATATTCCATACTTAAATGGCTTCTTACATTAGTAATTAGCTTAGCAAAGTCAGTAGATTCAATGTTGGTCCAGTAAGCATTTTATCCTTTACATAGCAATGATGATAGAAAATTATAATTATATGCCATTTAGCTGACATATTTACAAGTACATATTTCAGTATTTGCCATTTCAATGGTTATGAAACAAAAAGTTTTAAAACATTTCCAGCGAACCCATTTTTCCGTGGGGGGGGGGGGGGAAGGTGTGGGGAGGAGGGGGAGGACGGGAAGAGGATGATAATGAGGGAGATGTGCACTTTACCATCTAGATTTATTGCCCTGGTAACACATTCCTACATTCCTTTTAGAGGAACCCTGCATAAGGAACATCCTCACATTTTTCTTCCCACATGATCAGGTCTTTTCCAAAAACCTGATGATTTTAAACGGTTTGCTTTCTTGAGATAAGAATTATAATTGTCCCATATTGCTATCCTACACAAAGGGATGTGTGTTGGTCTAGGCAAGGCCCTCTTTTAATCTGTCTGTCTTTTGACCCAATCTGTTATAGTAATTAAGTGTCTATTAAATTCTTTGTTCAAAATACAAATTTCAGTAACCAATATCTTTAAGCATAGCATGAAAGAAAATAGTGCAAAAGTTAAAGCAAAGTAAAGTTTAGAATGCACCTTTTTTGAGTTTATAAAACACATTTTGAGGCAATCAGCATAGTTTTATGGCTATGAAGCAGTTGTCTTCCTTATATTTGGTTGTCCTTGGGAGACAGAAAGCAAAAAGCTCCTGCAATTTCTTTAACCAACCCGAACATTTTCTAACATAACTAAAACATCCACAGGTTTTGTTATGTTTTCAAGCATCCTGGCTGCAACATACCTGTATCTATATCTTAATATTCAGTAAAGACACAAAGTTATAATGACCTAATATTTCAAAGTATGGTAATTTTATAGCTATCATTTTCACACTGATATTGAGGTGTGTCCACCAGAGAAGGGCACGGTACCTTCAGCAATCCCGAGGCAGGTCTACTCACCAATGGCCCTGGCTACTTGTTTGTGAAAAGTGTAGCTTGTATGCCCCAAGCACAGCTTCCCAGCTCATGCGGACAGCTGGTCTGAGTGATGGTCCATCATCTCATCTGGACGTGATCCCCAGGACACAGAGCAATGGTCCTACCGCTAACAGTTGCTCCCTTGTAGTCAGAGAGCACAAGACAACCTGTATAATGGCTGCTTTCTCTGCAGGCGTGAGTAAGAGACTCAGTGCCTTGTCTATCTGAAGTATCTATACAACACCTGCTAGTACAGAATCTAGTGCCTTACAGTCTTTAATGTATATATTTATTCTCACAAGACCCCTGAGAACACAGGAAAGGCTATGATCCCCATTCTGCAAATGGGGAGCTGAGACACACAGAGACTAAGTGACTTGCCGAAGGTAATACAGGAAATTCATAGCAGAGCAGGGGATAAAACCCATGTCCTAGTCTAGTGTCCTAACCATCGGCCCATCCTTCCCCTGCCACACCATTCCCTAATGCACCTGACCTGAAGCTGCCATAATTTGGCCCAGAGTATTCTGAGGGTAGGACAGATAAGTAAATAGCGAAAATGCAGTGAACTATATGGCACTGAGAGAAAAGAGGGGAGTTTAAAAGTATTAAGAACAGTCCCAATAGGATTTCAACTCTAATATACCTTTAAAGCAGTGGTTCCCAACCTGTGCCCCGGGGACCAAAAGTGGCCTGTGGAGGCTTTCAAAGTGGCCCATGGTTCCCTCCAGCTGGCTGCAGAAGGGAGCCACCGCCTAAGGACCCAGACTAAAAGATCAGTGCAGTCTCTTTAGTGCAGCCAAGGGGATGGGAGATCAGCATTCCCCTCTCCATGGCTGTAGCAGAGAGCACAGCAAAGTGCTCCATCTAGGTCCATAGGTGCTGGAGTCCCTGCTCGAACCAGAGGGAGGGGAGCACTGATCTTCCATCCCACTGGCTACAGAAGGGAGCCACTGCCCAGGGACCCAGGTGGAGCATACAGGGCTACAGGATGCGTGAGGTTTCCCTGCTGCAGTCCGGGGGACAGGAAATCAGTGTGGAGGCAGCCTCCTCGCTGAACTTCTGTCTGACTGCAGTGTGTGTGTGTGGTGGGGGGGGGGAGGGTTCAGAGGGGGCTGCTGGCAGAGACTAGTGGCCCTTGAGGGTTCTCAAAATGATATCTGTGGCCCTTGAGTCAAAAATGTTGGGAACCACTGCTTTAAAGCATGAAGCAGATATTAAGGTACACAGACATTATTTAACAGCCATGGGAATTTAAAAGGGCTTTGACTGGCCAGAAGAGGGAGCCTGCATTAATATAATAAAAATGTACTTTAGGCCAGATTTTGCATTCTTTACTCAGAAGAAGTTATGGATTCTGGGAAGAAGAGACACAAAAATATGTGTGCATGGATGTGTGTCAGTTTCAAAGCATTCTCCCTTCTACTTTCTGACCCAGCAGAGGACCCTCGTGGTTGGGTCTGCAGGTGAAAGGAATGGCTGCTGTCAAGAGTATCTATCATTCCCTAATTTCACATGGATTCTCAGCTTAAATTTATGTATGGGAATGTATGAATTGCCATGCCAGGTCAAACAAGAAGTCTATTTTTGCTTCTGGCCAGTATTAGATGCTGCAGAGGAAGGTGTAAGCCTACAGTGGATAACTGAAAAAAACTGACCACTGGGGAAGTTACTTTCTCATCCCCCATTTGCTTAGTGGCTGGCTTCTGCTATGAATGTTTATGTCCCCTCTGAAAAAGTATAAAGGCTTTTATGCCTTAAAAGAGTTGTTTTGTGTAGAGGTATCTAACTGTGGACATCCTCACCCACAGAACACTGATTTTTAAAAATCCTAAACTCTTTCCATCAATGCTATCTCTTGGCAATAAATTACACAAATTAATTATGCATTATGTCAACTAGCATTTCCTTTTATTGGTTTTAAATTTGTAGTCTTTTATTTTAATTTATTCATTAGTTTATATTCCCTCTCATGTGTCCTCTCACTTGTATCCTTTCTAAATGAAGCAGTACCAGTCTCTTCAAACACTGCTCTCCTTACCTCTAATATCATCTCGTTTATCTAGGTGGTTTATAATTGTATTTTTAATGATCATTTCTACCACTGGCACTGTAGTAAGGCTCCCTGGCCTGCAATTTCCATCTTCATCCTTTTTAAAAACAGATTTAACACCTGCTACCCTACCTTCCAGTCTACCCATGTAGGTACTTCTAAACCACCCATTAGTATAGCATCTGACACATTCCAGAGGCGTAGCTATGTTAGTCTAGTTCAGCAAAACAAACAAGGAGTCCTGTGGCACTTTTAAAGACTAACAAATTTAGTTATTGCATGCACTTTTGTGGGAGAAATGAGTGTGCTTCTCCAGTATTTAGAAATAACTAACATTAACTTTCTCTTTTCTTCCTTCAAACTTACAGAAGAAATAGCTGGCGTAGCTTATAAGGGGTTTGCTTTGTGTGCACATTTATGTGTAAGAAAGCAGGTGGTATGTCTGTCTGTGTTTATGTTAAAAACTTACTCAGAAGAGCTACGTTGAAACAATTAGCTTTGCATTTAGCCTTAGTGCTCATAGACTCCTACGCCTAATGTCCATCGTGTAGCTCTGTGAGTTTGTATATCAGCACCCAGTGGCATCAACACTCCTAACAGTGAGCATGCTTCAAAGAATACAGGGATCTACAGTGAAGAGAAGTGATGGACCCTTTTATTGTAAACCTCTATATTTATATACATGGCCCCACGTTCCTTAACGCCAACAGCCTATAGCAGGGGTCAGCAAGCTTTGCCGGCCCCCGTGCCAGCCCCACCCCGCCCCCCCATCCAGAGCAGGTGCTGGGGGCGTGGCCTGCCCCCTGTTGGCCTCTCCTCCCGCTAGGGATGGGGCCACCAGGGGATGGGAGGCACATGAGTGGGTTCTTCCCTGCTGGCCCCGATCCCCAGTGGGGGGTAGGGGTGGAGCCAGCAGGGGATGGGAGCCATGCATGGGCTGTTCCCTGCCACAGCTGAAATTCTCATGAAGGCTGGAGCTTCTCAAGTCATTGCCAGATGGGCTCCTGGTGGGACCAAATCATGTTACTTGCCATGGAGAGAGTTGGCAACCCCAGGTGTCTGTGCCCCTCCTCCATAGTGCTGCCTCACATGGTCCTTTCCCTGACATGAGTGGAAGGACTTTTGATGACTCCATGCATAGGGGCATAGAGGAAGAGACTCTTTGTCACCTCCCTCTCCTTGAACAGTTATGCAAGGACAGGGCGTACTCCAGTTCTACCAGAATAAGGAAGAACCATCAAAAAGGAGCAGCATTACCCTTTAAAATAAGACAGAGCTATGTAACTGTTACTCAATATATATGTTCAATAGCCACAGAAATATGAAAAATTACAAAAATAATCTCATCGTGATTTTGGTCAGCACAGACAGATTTCAGTGAAATTAAATCCAAGACAAGCAACCAAATAGGAAAACATACAATTTGTCTTTTATTAGATCATATGCCTATACAAATCTAACTATTGGCATTTCTGCCATGAGGCTTATCCATTACCACTCTGGTCCAGTCGACACTGCTGGGAAAATTCAGCATCAGTCAACAGGAGTTATTCTGTATAGCTTCCGTAACTCTTGTCAACGTCCTAATTCCCCTTTAGCGCGCCATCTTCATTGCGCTGTGCCACTTGAGGGGGTAGTTTTATTAAGTCAATTTCCATATCAAATGAGTGTGTTTTAACTAACCGCTCAGTCAATCCAGAAAAATCAATCTGATGGCAAAGTTGCTGCCATCAGTAATAGACATACCATCTGTCTAAAGACTGGAGGAGCCTTGTTGATAGACAGATTTAATTTAAGGTGTCATTTTTAATCCATATAGTTATACTGGTGCAAAAGGCTGTGTAGCTACTATATTTCAGTTTAATCAGGCTTTGGCCCAGTATTTACAAGCCTATCACAGCATAGCTGTAGGGATACACCTGTGCCGCTTTTAGAGGGCTTGTGTAGCCACGTCATGTCAGTGGGAGAGAGCTCTCCCATCAACATAATAAAGCCAGCTCAGGGAGTGGTAGTAGCCATCTCAGCTGCAGAGTGCCTATGCGCTGTGCACACTAGCACATATGCTGGCAAAATGTATGTTGCTCAGGAGTGGGTTTTTTCACCCCCTGAATGAAAGAAGTTTTTCTGACTTAAGCGCTAGTGTTGACATGGCCTTTGTTTAGCTGAGGGCTTGGTCTACACTGAAAAGTTACAGTGGCATAGTGGCACCATTCAGGGGGGTGGAAAAAACCACCCTACTCAGAGAGAAAACCCCCAGTAAACCACACTACTAAGACGAGAAAGCCCCCAGTATATATGCAATTGTGTCAATGGAAGAATGCTTCCATTGACACAGCTAACGTCACTCAGGGAGGTGGCATTGGTGTCCTTACATTCTGTTGGTGTAGGCTGTCGACACGAGGGTCCTGTGCCGACACAGCTATAGTCTCTGCAGAGTAGACAGACTAGATTAAGTTAATCAAGAACAGGTATCAGAAATAAATCATGCGTAAAATGAAATAAGAGCGCCCATACAGTCTTTAGCACTGGTTTAACTAACTCATCTGAAAAACAAAAATCACACCTTAAGTTAACCTAGTTCGATTTTATCACACAGACAAGTGCTTAGTAGAAGACTTAAAATTTAAGGCCCTCATTCCCCACACTCGTAATCCCAGTTTTATACTCGTCACTCCACTGACTCAGATGACATTTATTCCCATTTAAGTAAGAGAACTAACATTTTCTTGAATTGCTTTTTTTGTCCATCTGGATTTTTTCTTCCTACAGGATTTAACAAAATTCTGCCAAGTTTTCCCTCCTATTCTCAGTGGTGAAACTTAGATCAAGGGGAAAAAACAGATAGTGGGTTGTGTTGCTTGTGTCTTTTCGTTAGTTGCTTTAAGGATTATGGGTGAAATATCAGCTCCTTTGAAGTCAATGGCAAAATTCCCATTTGCTTCAACAAAGTTAAAGATTTATCCAGACATCTTGCACTGAAATACCAGAAAGGTTTGTAATTATATTGCTCCCCAGTTTACTATTAGCTACTTCCATTCTCTATAGCAACTGATAGTTAACGTTTTATATAGATGGGATCCTTTATCTGCTTCCAGGAGTTTTTTTCACAAGCCTTCATTCCAGCCAATATCCTGCACATGTATTTGTTTTTCCAAAACTTCAAGATGCCCCTCAAATACAGTGGTGAATTTAGACAGCTTTAGAGAAAATGTTCCTGTTTTACTTTCCCTGCACGTACTGTGTTCCCTTGTGAGCTCCAAAGGAGATTATAAATGTCCTAAAAAACCCTGTACAACATTATCTTTTGAATATATCGTTTCATATTTAATTTCAAATAATGGATTCTTCCATTCTGAATGTAGAGACTCCAGGACATTACATGGAAAATCGAATTGAAGTGATGATATAGCTGCTTCTGCCTTAGGTACTGGAAAGAGCAGCATGGCATTGTAAGTGCCAACTGGGGTGTAACACATGGCTGAGTAATACAAACAGATAAGATGTGTGACTCAGCATACCTGGTATATTGTCACAAACCTCTAAAATAGAAACATGGACATAGAGATGAGTGATTGAAGTCCAGCAATGCTAACCACCTACAAACTTAGCAAATTACTCATGTCAGATGTGCCAACCTGAATTTAACAGTCAAATAGATGCAAGCTCATCATAGGCTGCTTTATTCATACTTCAGGCCAAAGCATATTTTTACAGTTTATTTATCAACTCCTGGAAACAGGGGTTTATAATAAAATGCTATTGGCACACCTAAAAGATAAGTGCTTCAAATGGTGACAATATAATAGTGGATTATTTAATACTAAGAGCTCCATAATAATGAAAAATGAAGCATTGCAAATCACTTTAATGGACTGGTTTACTCAAAAAGACTTTTTCATTGTAATGTCGCTATTATGAACGTTTCCGATGCTGTGAGATTTTAAAGATTTCAAAGATACCATGCTGATGGATACAGTTTAGACTAATTACAATAGGAAAATGAATGAATGCAATCACGTCTCCAGGGTATAGAATAAAATAGATGATATGCTACTAATGCATTTCTTTAAATACATAGTACAGGAGGAATGTCAGTGTGATCAGCAGTGTTTTCCCTAGGAATTGAAATATAAATTCAGACATGCTGAATTTCAAAGGAGAGGTGGCTGGGGGGGGGGGGGGGGGGGGGCCAAAGGGGGGTGGGGGGGGGGGGGGGGGGGGCAAAGGGAGGCTGTATAGCACCATAGTAAAAACCGAAAAGGGTTTCATGACCACTTTATTAGATTATCACACAAAGTTGACTACTCAAGCCTTCTATGAAGCACTTTATCTACATCCTCTGGGTCTTTTGTTTTACAAAGGGATCTTACAAAACTAGGTGCCTAGGCAACAAAATAGCAGATGAAATTCAATGTTAATAAATACAAAGTAATGCACATTTGAAAATAGAATCCCAACTATACATACAAAATGATGGGGTTTAGCTTAGCTGTTACTTCTCAAGAAAGAGATGTTGGAGTCCATTGTGGATAGTTCTCTGAAAAATTCTGTTCAGTGTGCAGTGGCAGGCACAAAAGCTAATTGCATGTTAGGAACCAATAAGAAAGGAAGGGAATAAATAAAAAGACAGAAAATATTATAATGCCAATATAAATCCATGGTACTTCCACATCCTGAATACTGAATGCAGATCTGTTTGCCACATCTCAAAAAATATATCTTAGAATTGGAAAGGTACACAGAAAGGCACCTAAAATAATTAGGGGTTTGGAACAGTTTCAATCTGAGGAGAGCTTAATAAAACTGGGATTTTTCAGCTTGGAAAAGAAATGACTAAGGGGAGATATGATGGAGGTCTATAAAATCTTGACTGGTATGGAGAAAAAGAATAAGGAAATGCTATTTAATACTTCACAAAACACAAGAATTAGGTGTCCCCCAATGAAATTAATAGGCAGTAGATTTAAAACAATCAAAAGGAAGCATTTCTTCCCATAACACAGTCAACCTGTTTAACCTCTTTGCCAGAGGATGTTGTGAAGGCCAAGACCAAAGCCAAGTGTTCAAAAAATAATTAGATAAGTTTATGGAGAATAGGTCCATCAGTGGTATTAACTGAGATAGGCAGGATGGATGCAATACCTTTTGCCAGAAGGTGGGACCAGATGACAAGGGATGATGGATAGTTTTATGACTGCTTGTCCTGTTCATTCTCTGAAGCATCAGGCACTGGCCACTGTCAGAAGACAGTTACTGGGCTAGATGAATGGTCTGATCCAGTAGGGCCATTCTCATGCTCTTATGTAAAAATTAATTAAAACATATTAAATGTTTAGTACAGAAACTATACAAGATAATGACCTCTCACGATAGTGATAATATGAGATAATGACCTTGGCAAATAAAGCATTTTAAAAGTCTTGGCCTACTAGGAAACATTTATATAAGTTTCCCAGTCACAAATGTAACTTTCTGGAGCAAAGTCACTAAAACACGGTTCAAACAAATATATGTTCCTTTAAGTGCCTCTCCCTTCTCCCGCCACTGTGCCCCACTCACCGCGTTGTTCTCCTTGGTCATTACTGGAAACCCACAGTTCAGAGGTGCTTTCACATAAGTTCACCTTCCAGTGAAAAGGGGGAAAGAGAGCACCGTCTGCTGCCGCCTTCACACTGTGACCTAATCTTTGTCATTTTAGATCTCTAGGGGAGTTTATGATGATGCAAGCTGGCAATCTCTCCACAGAAACACTGCGACTGTCCCATAGCAGGTCTAAGCCCTAGCACTTATCAGTGATTTCAGCTATAATGGTCACTTAAAATAACAAAAGACTTTGTATGGAGTCTAAGAGCTACAAGCAGTATTTGACCAGCCCAATCCTTGTTAAAAGATAGAGCTGATTACTAATCAGATAGTGTTTGATAGGCCTTGTACACACTACAAAGTTATCGTGCGGTAAGGCTCCTTACCGCGCTATAACAATCAAAGCGTCCACACACTAAAGCTTCTTGTTGCGTGGCAACATCCCTCTTGCCGTGCAACATGTAAACCAC